>QRFJ01000255.1:1175256-1471991 GCA_006176705.1 Cocos nucifera | reverse complement strand
AGTAGATGAGTCTTGAGTCTACGGTGTGGAGACACCGGAGCGAGAGTATAGGTACTCGTTAGAGAACGAGGGCACTGAGCGTGACCACCTCGAGTAGTCATTAGGAAGTCTACCTTCTCGTCAATGACTGACTCGATGCTGCAGTAGTGTGTCTGGTTCTTTGACCTGAGATGCATCGGCAGTTCACCTTGAGGGTGTTATAGTTTGACTACACCATTACTCGGTCTCCTAGCCATATGGAACCCTGAGGTGTATGTTGGCTATAGCATGTTCATTGTAGGAACTGGATTGCATCAAGATGGAATCTATCTACCTCGGTGGTAGAGGAGCAGCCCTATGATGATCATGAGAATCAAGTCCAGAAGCCCATGGCCATGGCAGAGTGAAATAATAGAAAGAGTTTCTATTTAGATTTTCACATTGGACTCGAATCGAATGATTACATCATATGACAGAGACTAGGGTTTGACGAGTTCACCTTAACCCTAATCTGATCGGGGCTCAAGATAGAAGAACTTAATCACACAGGTAGCTGCACCAAGAGGTTCGCATTCAGCTCTGATGGGTTGCCACCATATACTGCTAGGTGTCACTGGTGGATTTTGGGAGCAATTAGAATGATTTAGATGATCGATCATTCTAGCTGTTCGAATCAGAAGAGTTCTGATCCATCGAAAGGAGTTTCGATGATGTCGATGATAGAGATCATGACATATCCCATTACCATACAGAACTGAACCTAACTGGGTCACACAAATAAAGGGTTTGAATCTGGTGATCATCAATTGAACTGATCTAGTTCAATTGATCTGAATGAGATTCAATTAGGTTCAAGAAAATCGTGCTAGCACTCGATTGAACCTAACGTTCTTCTTTTACTATCATAAATAAGTTGTCCTGACTGAGCCAAAGGAGTTTGTGCTCAATCAGAGGCCTTCACTATGGTCTGACTGGAGGTTGTCCAAGTCAGAAAAGGGTTGTCTTATTTTGTAAGACATTACCTGCCATTTTTGGTCACCTGCCATTTCTTGTTCTTTGACTTTGGTCAAAAGTCTACCTTTGACTGGTCAAATGTTGACCATTGACACTTTGACTTTTGACCACATGTGTCATGCACCTATTGGAGAGCTGGTGGGGGCCTGTCCCCCTGCCAGAACCTGGCAAGGAGGAGGGCGCACGCCACCCTTGGCGTGTGCCCAAGTTGGAGGCGCCCAGGAGTCCCTTGTTGGACAGGGACTCCATCTCCCTTTTTGGATTCCAATTAGAGTTCTCCTAAGAATCCAAGTTTGACTGGTCTTAGGCACCATCTAAGGAGGAATCCAAGGGACTCTATTCCCACCAATCAGATTTAGATCTGATTTCACAAAGGGTTGTGATTGGTTGGGAAGAAGAGGAGTTGGATCACAGCTTAGTCTATAAATAAGACCCTGCGCCCAACTCAAGGAGTATCTGAAAATTGAGAAAAGATTCTCCATGCCCCAAGGCTGCCTCTCCTCTTCCTCCTCCATGCCAAGTTCTACTTCTCCCTCTCCTCTCCACGTCCAAAAGTTTGGATCTTGGTTGGTGCAATCCAGATGAGAGAAAGGCGACTGAAAGCTAGAAGGCTGCGCTGCTGCAAAGGACAACTGCTGATCTTCAAAAGGTGTTTTGAAGATCCTCCAGATCAGATCCAGATCTGATTTTTGGAGATGTGATAGAGAAGAAGAGGATCTCTAGATCCAGCCTAAGTGGATACCGATAGAGGCCAGGCACTTGCGTGGCTAGATCCAGAACCTTCCGCTGCTTACAGGATCATCAACAGGGTAATAGGATTACCCTACATCAAGGTAAATTAAATTTGATTTAATTTATCTTATTTTATTTTTATTATTAAAATAATAAGAATCAGATCTAAAATATTCTAAGATCTGATTAGGATCAAAGAAAATTTTTTTTGAAATATATCTCTTGATCTGATCAGATCTGAACGAACCTGGTCCGAAAAATCAGGATTTTCCTTCAACTGGTATCAGAGCCAAGGTTCTAAAAGTATTTAGATCTGATTTTAAATTTATTCTTAATTAAAAAATAAGTGATTTCAGATGTCACATGAGATGTGATCAGATCTGAAATCAGAAAAAAATTAAAATTAAATGATTTGGATCTAAGATTAGAAAATATGCATGACTAGTTCTAAAATAGAATAGTTCTATAGAATAGTCTTGCATATTTTTAATTTAATTTGATTAAATCATATTTTAGATCTATTTATTTACTATTTTTTGATATTATAATTATTATAATAATATCTAAAAAATAGTAAATAAAAATTATTTAATTTTAAACATCATATGAGATATGATTGATGCATGTCTAGACTAGTTGTAGAATAGTTCTACATAATTGTCTAGATTAGAGTTTATTTTGATAAGATCAATTTAAATCTAATTTTTTAGATTATTATGAGATAATTTAGATCTGAAAACATGCATGATTCGATACATGAGATGTATGCAAAATATGCCATGATTAGATCTAATTTGTATATGAGATATATGATATAGATCTAAAACTATTTTGTAGTATTACATGTTCCTGATTAAGGCGTTCCTCTTGGCCGTCCGGTCATAAGAACGAAGAAGGGTTTAAAGGCCCTCTCCTTCCCATTCGATGGGGTGTTCTTATGATGTGTAGGGGTGCTGCGCGTTCGTCCTTAATCAGAAATCCAAAACTTACTTTCTGCAAAACCCTAGATCCTGAAACCCTAGGATTTATTGTGCATATTTTATTTATGAACCCTACTTAATTAAGAATTAAGATTATGAAATATTAATTAGGTCTAAAATTGAGAATTTCAGATCTAAGACATATTCATAATACTGGGTTCGGGCTTGGGTAGCTCAATTAGGTCTAAGCGGTTGATCAAACCGAATCAAGAGTTGGTTAGATGGGATCAACAATGCTTAAATTGACCAGCCTAATAGGATTAAGTCTGGGTCAAGATCGAGTCACGATCAAGCAAGACCTAATTAGGCTCAGAGGTTAGAGTCTGGATTGTAGGCTAACCCAATTGGTTCTGGCTCAACAATTTGGTGTCTAAGGTAAGTTTGGCACATACGACCGACTGATTTTTAATTGGAAGCTACTCGACCTGAATGCATTCTTGTACGAGTTAATGGCATATTCCTTCCACCGGTCTCACTTACCTGGCCATATCTGTTGACACAGTTCTGATCTGAGGTGGTCAATAATCCGAGCTAACCCATGCCACTAGGTTAGTCATAATTGTTATGACTATGACAAGTCTAGTTTAATGAGACCTGAATCAATTCTCCCTAAGAAAAGATTAAGTCTGAGGTCTTCCACCATTGTAGATGTGCGGGCCCTTCCCGGGGTTGATTGTTCTCGACTGGATACAGTGGCTCAGTTGCACCGGAAGATGCAACCATGTCTATTAGGCATTGGATGCTATGGGCTGGAGGATGAGTTGGGCTCAATATTTTGGATACGGTGAGAGACTCAATTAGGAATCCAGTCTGTGCAAATGGTGGGTCTGACTTAACTAAGGAGTGGATCAATATTTTGGATACGGTGAGATTCATGAATTAGAGACCAAGTTTGGGTGCACCATGATTAGAGAATCATTGAACAAGAGTTGTTCACTCATTGGCTAACCCATCACCAATAACTGTTAGGTGAGGTGATGAGTCAGTTGGTGAGACCGCACCACCCACTAGAAATCATTAATCATGGAGATTTTCGCATCTCTACAGAGGGAGTGTAGGGATCCGAGAAAATAGTGGGAGCTAATTTATTTAAAAATAAAATTTTTAAATAAATTGGTCAAGTCATAATTACAGTATCTAACTAGAATCTTTGACTCTCTACAGAAAAATGTCTGCGTCCAACCCATTAGGCACGTATCCTGGACACACATAGACTGACCGGACCCAATTATAAAGATTGGCTCAGAAACTACAAAATTATTTTGGGTTTCGAGAAGTTAACCCATGTATTTGGATCCAGGACCCTCCCACCTTACCAGCCCGTCCATCCACTGAACAGAGAGCGTCTCTGAAAAAATGGATAGACGAAGATAATAAGGCCAGATATTACATGTTGGGCTCGATGTCTGATGAGCTCCAGCGCCAACATGAAGATATCGGGACTGCTCGCCAAATGTTGGCTCACCTGCAGGAGATGTTTGGTGAACAGAGTCGCGCAGCCAAGTATCAAGTCACGAAATGACTTTTTAAGGCTAAGATGCGTGATGGGCAGTCAGTCCAAGATCACTGTCTGATGATGATCAAGGACATGGAAGAGCTTGAGAAGCTCGGTGTGAAGTTAGACTTGGATCTGCAGAATGATATTATTCTGCAATCCTTGACTGATGCATATGGGCAATTCATCATGAATTACCACATGCATAAACTTCAAAATTCCTTGGCCGAATTAATGAATATGCTGGTCACCGCTGAGCTTTCTATGAAAGGTTCTAAAGGCTCAGTTCTTGCTATGGAACGGACTTCTTCCAAAAGAAAGTCTTATGGAAAGAAAAAGAAGTCTGTGAAAAAGCAGAAGGTGGAAGGAGGAAAGAAGAAGAAGGCAGAGCCGAAGATGAAAGTCGCTGCTAAAGGAAAGTGTTTCCATTGCAACAGCGACGGCCATTGGAAGCGGAACTGCCCTACTTACCTGGCCACCCTGAAGAACAAGAAGGAAGGTCCTTCTGGAGGTATGCTCGTTATTGAGTCTAACCTTACGATTTCTTCTGCATCCAGTTGGGTGCTTGACTCTGGTTCTAGTGCTCATCTGTGCACTTCCATGCAGGGTCTTGAGGATAGCAGGAGGCTGAGGGATGGAGACATGATCCTACGCATCGGTAATGGAGCAAGAGTTGCTGCAGTAGCGGTGGGAAACATACCCTCTTCGATTACCATCTGGTTTAGACTTAGTTTTGAAAGACTGTTATTATGTGCCTGCAGCTAGCAGGAATTTGATTTCTGTTTCATGCTTAGCACTAGAAGGCTATGTGATTACCTTCTTTAAGGACCATTGTAACATTCTTTATGAAAGAAATAAAATTGCAAATGGTTTTCTTATTAATGGTCTTTATCAGCTACATATTGATGTACCTGTTCTAACTATCGAGCAAAACGTGAATGCCAAACGACCTAGGGATAGTCCAAATGACAGATATCTATGGCACCTGAGATTAGGTCATATAGCAGAAGATAGGATCAACAAATTGGAGAAAAATGGGCTATTGAGTCCATTGACTTTTGAGTCATATCCAACTTGTGAATCTTGTCTCCAAGGCAAAATGACCAAACTCCCTTTTGTAGGACATGGGGAGAGGGCCACAGATCTCCTTGCCCTAGTACATACTGATGTGTGCGGCCCATTTGATGTGCCGGCTAGAGGCAATTTTGTCTACTTCATTACCTTTACCGATGATCTGTCTAGGTATGGGTATGTGTAATCTTATGAGACACAAGTCTGAAGCTTTTGAAAAGTTCAAAGAATTCAGACATGAAGTAGAAAAATAAACTGAAAAACCCATTAAGGTTCTTCGATCAGATCGAGGAGGTGAATACCTTAGTCCGAAAATTCCTAGACTATCTCAAGGAAAATGGCATAGTCTCTCAATGGACTCCACCAGGAACACCTCAACTCAACGGGATTTCAGAATGGAGAAATCGGACTCTATTGGATATGGTTCCGATCCATGATGAGCTTCACAGACCTTCCTGATTTTCTTTGGGGACACTTCATTGTTAACTTCAATTTATCTACTGAATAGGGTTCCCTCTAAAACCGTTCCTACCACACCGTATGAGATATGGCACGGTAAGAAACCAAGTCTGAGTCATCTCAGAATTTGGGGTTGTCCGGCTCATGTCAAAAGACAACAAGCGGACAAGTTAGAGTTTAGGTCCTTTAGAGCTCGATTCATAGGATATCCTAAAGAGTCATTAGGATACTATTTCTACATTCCAGAAGACCACAATGTGATTGTGAGTCGACATGCCATCTTTCTTGAAAAATAGTTTATTCAAGATAGCGGCATTGGAAAGCAGATTAAGCTTGATGAGAAAGTCTCACAAGTACAACGAGCTAAGGACCAATTGGAACCAAATCAGGTTGAGCCAATAAGAACACTACCTCCTCCACCTCGTAGATCGGAAAGAGTTTTCCATCCCCCTGAAAGATACTTAGGTATTATTTCAGAGGAAAGTAGAGAAAATGTTCCTCATAGGTAATGGTGCTCATGGTGATGATCCCAAAACCTACAACGAGGCGATATCAGATATCGACTCCGAGAAATGGCTTAGAGGCAATGCAGTCAGAAATTGACTCGATGCACTCAAACCAAGTCTGGACCTTGGTAGATCCACCAGAAGGTATAGTACCTATTGGGTGTAAATGGATCTTCAAGAGAAAGATTGGTGCAGATGGGAATGTGGAGACATTCAAGGCTAGACTAGTGGCAAAAGGTTATAGTCAATGCGAAGGCATTGACTATCAGGATACCTTTTCTCCAGTGGCTATGCTAAAATCCATCCGCACATTGCTTGCCATTGCAGCCTATTTCGATTATGAAATATGGCAAATGGACGTGAAAACGGCATTCTTGAAATGGATATCTTGAGGAAGATATCTATATGGAACAGCCGCTAGGTTTCACATCCAGTGATACTGATCACAAGGTTTGCAAGCTGCAAAGGTCCATATATGGACTTAAGCAAGCATCTCGGAGCTGGAACACTCGTTTCAATGATGTGATCAAAAAGTTTGGTTTCATCAAAAATGAAGAGGAACCATGTGTCTTTCAAAAAGGTCAGTGGGAGCGCTGTTGTCTTCCTCGTATTGTACGTGGATGACATCCTCCTTATTGGGAATGATATTCCCATGATTGACAACAGTCAAATTATGGTTGTCCAAGGAATTCTCCATGAAAGACCTAGGTGAAGCATCCTTTATTCTAGGAATTAAGGTCTATAGGGATAGACCGAATAGGATGCTAGGACTTTCACAGAAGATGTACATAGAGGAAAGTACTAAAGAGGTTTAGTATGGAAAACTCTAAGAGGGGATTAATACCCTTCAGACATGGTATTCATCTTTCCAAGAAGATGTGCCCTAGCACACCTGAGGAAATAGAACGCATGAGCAAGATCCCTTATGCTTCTGCAATAGGGAGCCTCATGTATGCCATGCTATGTACACGACCTGATATAGCCCATGCTGTGAGTGTCACAAGCAGATATCAGTCAAATCCAGGTGAAGAACACTGGACTTCTGTGAAATGTATCCTTAAGTACTTGAGAAGAACTAAGGATATGATGTTGGTCTTTGGTAACGGAGAACTCCAAGTCCAGGGATACACAGACTCGGATTTCATGTCCGATATAGATGATCGAAAGTCGACATCTGGGAGTCTGTTTGTGTGCAATGGTGGTGCTGTCAGCTGGAAGAGTTCCAAGCAAACCATGATAGCAGATTCCACCATGGAAGCAGAATATATCGCTGCATCAGAGGCTGCGAAGGAAGCATTCTGGTATAAGAAGTTTGCTGCAGAAATCAAAGTAATGCCATCAGATGCCATTCCTCTATACTGCGACAACAATGGCGCCATAGCCCTTGCTAAGGAGCCAAGGTCTCACCAAAAATCCAAGCACATTGAGCGGCGATACCACCTCATCCGCGATTACCTCGAGAAGGATTACGTCGAGGTCAAGAGAGTCGACTCCACAGATAATGTGGCAGACCCACTTACAAAGCCGTTGGGCCAGCAGAAGATCGAAGCCCACCTTGAGAAGATGGGACTTAGACTTGTAGCCAATTGGCTTTAGGACAAGTGGGAAGATTGTTAGATATATGTGCC
The DNA here is from genome assembly GCA_006176705.1 of Cocos nucifera. Lineage (NCBI taxonomy): Eukaryota > Viridiplantae > Streptophyta > Magnoliopsida > Arecales > Arecaceae > Cocos > Cocos nucifera. The sequence continues at coordinate 1,464,127 of QRFJ01000255.1, read as the reverse complement.
CTAGAAGCCAGAATTGGCTGACACTTGTAATACACTTCTAGGGGCAAAATTATAATTTTGACTAAAATCAATAAAATGGGTTATTTTCTATCACATATGTGTATTTAGTGTCTGTGATACATCCTTTGAGTTAATGGTAATGATAATTCATATTTTCAAGAGTTGAAAATTTAAGACATGAATAATCATTATTAACTCATAAAATGCTCCCGACCATAGGATCATCACGAGGATGGTGATTGATCCGGAAGGTTGGTGTACAATCGCTTCTCTTTAGTAGATGAGTCTTGAGTCTACGGTGTGGAGACACCGGAGCGAGAGTACAGGTACTCGTTAGAGAACGAGGGCACTGAGCGTGACCACCTCGAGTAGTCATTAGGAAGTCTACCTTCTCGTCAATGACTGACTCGATGCTGCAGTGGTGTGTCTGGTTCTTTGACCTGAGGTGCATCGGCAGTTCACCTTGAGGGTGTTATAGTTTGACTACACCATAACTCGGTCTCCTAGCCATATGGAACCCTGAGGTGTATGTTGGCTATAGCATGTTCATTGTAGGAACTGGATTGCATCAAGATGGAATCTATCTACCTCGGTGGTAGAGGAGCAGCCCTATGATGATCATGAGAATCAAGTCCAGAAGCCCATGGCCATGGTAGAGTGAAATAATAGAAAGAGTTTCTATTTAGATTTTCACATTGGACTTGAATCGAATGATTACATCATATGACAGAGACTAGGGTTTGACGAGTTCACCTTAACCCTAATCTGATCGGGGCTCAAGATAGAAGAACTTAATCACACAGGTAGCTGCACCAAGAGGTTCGCATTCAGCTCTGATGGGTTGCCACCATATACTGCTAGGTGTCACTGGTGGATTTTGGGAGCAATTAGAATGATTTAGATGATCGATCATTCTAGCTGTTCGAATCAGAAGAGTTCTGATCCATCGAAAGGAGTTTCGATGATGTCGATGATAGAGATCATGACATATCCCATTACCATACAGAACTGAACCTAACTGGGTCACACAAACAAGGGTTTGAATCTGGTGATCATCAATTGAACTGATCTAGTTCAATTGATCTGAATGAGATTCAATTAGGTTCAAGAAAATCGTGCTAGCACTCGATTGAACCTAACGTTCTTCTTTTACTATCATAAATAGTTGTCCTGACTGAGCCAAAGAAGTTTGTGCTCAATCAGAGGCCTTCACTTGGTCTGACTGGAGCCTTGTCCAAGTCAGAAAAGGATTGTCTTATTTTAAGATAATACCTGCCATTTTTGGTCACCTGCCATTTCTCGTCCTTTGACTTTGGTCAAAAGTTGACCTTTGACTGGTCAAATGTTGACCATTGACACTTTGACTTTCTGTCCACATGTCATGCACCTATTGGAGAGCTGGTGGGGGCCTGTCCCCCTGCCAGAACCTGGCAAGGAGGAGGGCGCACGCCACCCTTGGCGTGTGCCCAAGCTGGAGGCGCCTAGGAGTCCCTGTTGGACAGGGACTCCATCTCCCTTTTGGATTTCGATTAGACTTCTCCTAAGAATCCAAGTTTGACTGATCTTAGGCACCATCTAAGGAGGAATCCAAGGGACTCTATTCCCACCAATCAGATTTAGATCTGATTTCACAAAGGATTGTGATTGGTTGGGAAGAAGAGGAGTTGGATCACGCTTAGTCTATAAATAAGATCCTGCACCCAACTCAAATAGGATCTGAAATCTGAGAAAAGAGTTCTCCACACCCCAAGGCTTCCTCCCTCTTCCTCCTCCATGCCAAGTTCTACTTCTCCCTCTCCTCTCCACGTCCAAAAAAAATTTGGATCTTAGTTGGTGCGATCCAAGCGAGAGAAAGATGATTGAAAGCTAGAAGACTACACTGCTGCAAAGGATAACTGCTGATCTTCAAAAGGTATTTTGAAGATTCTCTAGATCAGATTCAGATCTGATTTTTGGAGACGTGATAGAGAAGAAGAGGATCTCCAAATCCAATCCGAGTGGATATCGATAGAGGCCAGGCACTTGCATGGCTAGATCCAGAACCTTACGCTGCTTACAGGATCATCAACGGATAATACGATTATCCTACATCAAGATAAATTTAATTTAATTTAATTTAAATTTTATTTTTATTATTAGAATAATAAGGTCAGATCTGAAACATCCCAGATTTGATTAGGATCAAAATTTTTTTTTTTGAAATATATCACTTGATCCGATCAGATCTAAACGAACTTGATCCAAAAAATCAGTATTTTTCTTCAACAATGGGTTCTAAGAATGGTGTTCTACACCTTCGACCTATCCGACCATCGGATATCATTGCTAGATGGTCACTTTGATTGATATAAAAATTTATTCCAATGCTACTGGCTTAGGTTCGGACCTATGAGGTTACACACATTAGAGCTTACGATATGATCGAATGGTTGATCGACGATTAAGAATCGTTCTAGGGTTAAACAATCGATATGATTGATGTTTAACCTAGTGCAAGTATTATAGGAGGATCGATTAGCAATTGGATTGCTAATTAGCTTAATTTGATTAAGTCAATAAGCTGAGATTAAGTCTAATTAAATATGATTTAATTAGATTTGGTTTGGGATTGATTGGATCAAGTCCAATTTATTTATTGGATAAGCCAAGTGCAAGAAAGAACTAGTCCTAGTCTAATTAGGACTCGGATTAACCTAATTTTTTAATTTAATTAAAAAAATAATTAGAATTAAATCTAATTTAATCTAATTTAATTAAGTTCTTAAATAGATTAGGACTTTATTTAATTAGATTGGTTTAATCTTGATTTTATTTGGTTAAAAGATCTTGTTTGACCAAATCAAAATAGGAGTCCTAGTGTGACTAGGACTCCCTATCTCCTTGCACGACCTTGGTCCCAATGCCACATATACATATTTTTTAGGTATTTTTCATGAAAAATCTATTTTTCTTGATTTTTATGCCCCCTCTCTTCCTCCAAGTTATATTTGGAAGTTAGGTGGAAGACCAAGTCAAAGGAGGAATTGGTTTTGCTTAGGATTCTATGAGATAGAATCCTTATTGACCAAAACATCTTCTCTTGAGTGCTACCCCCTCTTTTAATTAATTCTTCTCTTATTTTATGAAAATAATCTTCTTTTTTTGTACGCCCTCCCTTGCTGGTCTATGCCAAAAATTATGGAGGAGGCGCCCAAGAGTTGGGCGCCCAAACAACTTTTCATGTTTAGATATTCCTAGTCTAGAAATTTGACCTAACTTAGACTCTTTTTTTTCCTTATTTATTGGATGAATTTTGTTCTAATTTTTTTATAGAATATAGAGCTTTAGGAGAGATTTGGGGTGTGCAAAAATTAGAGGAAGAGGGTCCTTAGGCATGGGGGTTCCATAGGCACCAAACTAGGTGTCTAGGTGAGAGAAAAGAGAAGAAGAAGAGGTCTTCTTCTAGGGCTATTTTATTTTCAATCTCTCCTTTTTTTTGAGTTTTTTTGAGAGAGTCTTAGATCAGTAAACTCTCATCTTTCTTCTTATATTTTGGAGAGTCCAAATTTTGAAGAAGGGAGCATTGGATCGACCGTCAAAGAATGATCAGCACAGTACTAGCATGTCGTGTTGATTTTCTATATCGAACTTCAGATCAGAAATCGTAGACTCGTGTGGATGACTCCTAGAGGTCGGATGCATGTGCAGCTCATGATTTCATCCTCAAGTCTGGATCAACAAGTTAGAATGTCTAAACTTGCTCAGGTAATAGATCTGATCTATAAACTTCATACCTGCATTTGATGTAGTGTAGATCTAGGTTGATTTGATCAATCTTTTTCTTTCTTATTAGATTTTAATTTTTAATTTAATATCATATTTTAATCATATAATAAATCTGAGATCTAAGTATTTACATGATTATTTAAATAAATTTTAGATTTATTTAAGTCTTCCACTGTAAGATTTTAAAAAAAATTTAAGATCTATCTGTGAAATCCTAGATCTGATTCCTTCACCTATGTCACCAATATCAATTCACTGTGATAGTGAATCAACATTATCTAGAGCCTACAGTTAAGTATATAATGAAAAATCAAGGCATGTTGGTTTAAGGAATAGTTATGTTAGACAATTGATCAGTGATGGTGTAATAACTGTTGATTATGTTAGATCAAGTCAAAATTTGGCTGATCCATTAATCAAAGGTCTAACAAGTGATTTGATCTATAAGACATCAAAGGGGATGGATCTCAAGCCTAAATTTTAAAAGTCATCAATAATGGAAGCTCAGCTCAGTGCTCAATGTTACATTAAGTCTTGAGTTCAATGAGATAAAGTATATTATATGATGATTGGAGCACGAATCATATTATATCCCAAGTAAAGCAAGTGCTCGGTACCCGTAGTATGAAGGAAGGATGAGCTTTAAGTTCTTAATAGGCTTATAGTGAGTAGCTATAGAAAGTGCTTAGTAACGGGAGCACTAAAAGCCTACCTATATGAGTGGAAGTGTGGCCACTTCTAGGAATTAAGGGCTTAGTTCTTACAGCACTCATGAATTAGATATAGACATATGGCCATAATAGTGTCGGCAAGATGTTGAATATTAGCACTGCTAAAATCTTATGTATGAATATGTTTTGAAGTAGCCAGTATAGAATTGATAGTTCAAAGAGTGTCTAATACTCAATTCTAGTTATTAAAAATATTTTCACTAAGTGGAGGTTCAATCGCAAGATATTTCCATGTATACATAAGATTTTAGAATAATCGAAGATCTTCATATTTTGAAAATGGTGGGGGAATGTTGAAATTTTATTTTCAAAATTTAAATATATAGAGAGAATCTTGTGGGACCAAATTTTGTGGGAACCAAATTGAGATAAAAGTTATCTACAAAAGATTAGTCCCATATTGGATATGAAAAATTAGTCTTACTAGTATATAAAGAATTCTCCATGTTGAAATCTAGGTTGGATGGATACTAGATAGGCTAGCTTAATACGCAAGCCAAAAGATAGCACTTGACATACCTAGGTGTGCTAGTGGTTTGTTGTTGCTACGTACAAAGTACCAATGAATGTGAGCTTCATTATATTCTCAAGGCACTGGCATACACTGGTGGGGGCAAATAAAGCCTTAAGGATAATGGCATTGCAGCACGCTTTGAAGTCATTTTCATATTAATCAATATTACTTTTATTAATAACTACTACTTATTATTATTATTTTTTAATAGATATATTCGGCTGGGGAATGCGATAGATAGAAGTATGTCCCTTTTCATCGTATGGAAGGTTTTGTATTGATCTATATCAAGAAGTTCAAATAATAAAATAACATGTATTTTAATCAAATGTTTCCCTTTTCTTTAAGTGAGAGAAAGGAAAGAATTGTCCATCCAAGGTAAATTAACCTTTTCTTTTCTTTCTTTCGGTGATAAAGCCAAAAGATACATCTTTATGACCTTATAACATACAACAAACCATTATATATATTCATGGACCTACTTAAGCATAGACATTAAAAAAAAGACTAATCCATGGCATAAGCTATAACCATCTAAAGACATTGTCAAGAAAGCCAATCGCTACCATTGCCAGGTTTTAAGTACTTATGTATTAGTGATAAATCTTGTGAAAAAGAGTTTCAAAAATATTTAAACAGTACTAGATTGACCCGTTAATTTAAAATGTAAAGAAAGGAAAGATCCAAAAGTTTATTAGGCACTATCACCACCACATAATGAGGCACTGCAAGACAATCATGCGTACAAGCCAGATGAACTTTTATGTGTGTGGTGTAAAATCCACTACCATTCGAAGTCTAAGCAAAGAAGGATGAGGAAAGTGAAAAGATAAATATAAAGATATATTTATTCCTTTCTAATGTTGAACTAAAATCATAACAAAGTCTTGAGAAGATTTTGGAGGAAAATATTTTTTTTATCCCTCCAAAAGTTCTAACAACACGTTGAAAGGCTTAAATATAAAACCTCTACAAGAAAAAGAAAGGTGTAGTTGTAGCCAGTGAGACATTTCCTAGTTCACTTATCTAGTTCATTTGATTCATTGCAAACATAAGTTGCAAGTTTCCTTCAAATATAGTGGCATTTGTACTTTCATCCAGCATTATTTAGTAAAATTAACATCATCATTTCAAGTGAGTCCTGCTAATCATGTCAGCTATGTACCCTTCCTCTCTACTCTATGAATCAATCTAGTCGTATTCAATTAAAACACTCACAATTCAATTTAGATAGGTCTCTTTTCTAGTGATTTCTTTTTTTTTCTTTGTTTTTTGACATGTTGTGGATGAAAATTAGAATTCAAGGAGGAATGGCGTTGCGAGCTTTATTTAAGTCAGTTATGCTCTCTTCAATCCACATGTGAACATGAATCTCAAGATATCTATGTGATTACGGGAGTTGTAGGATCCAAATTATGGATTGCTTAAAATCTAGAGGATCTACTGATTTATTTGTGATATAACAACTCAGGCTCATGCATCATTAGACTCAATTTTTTAAAGGATATCTGGCTTGTTTAGAGGGGTGACCACTGGAAAAATCCCAGTTTGCATCACCGTCTCTGTTAGGTCTTCCGGTCCCAAGTCACGGACTTGCACGAGTATCGCGGGGGCGGCATGTGCGTGATCCTGGATCTGTGGTGCCACGGTATATATCATATTCCATGATCTCGTCACCTGCGTGGAACTAAGAAACCTCCGAACCCACTGTTCCTAAACCCACAAACCGGTATGGCCGTCGGCGATGCAACTAATCTGGAGAAGCAACGGAGCCCCGTCGCACGCGGCTGATGCCAATTACTATAGCTCCTTCAATGATATTTAATTTATAAAACTATTTATTTTCTTATGTTTAGCTTAAAATAACTACTGTTAATGCCTCCTTCCTCTCAGAAGGAAAAAAAAATTGCTATTTCTAAACGTCAATTGAGCAATTCTTATGGATAACTCTAAAACAATAACAGATGATGACAAACAACTTCAAACAAATGAAAATACTGTTTCTAAGACTTTTCAAGGTACTCTGTTACTTAAGTGGATGGCTCCACTTTTTTTTAAACATAATTGCTCAATATTATAACTTCAAAATTATGTGGCTTACCTCTAATGCCTGCCTTATGAGTTTTATGCATCTGAAGTATATGAGATAAAAAGTACGAAGGATTGTTATTGTTCAAGAGAAAATATTGATAGCTACGATCGCCGTTTAATAAATATTTATTTTAAATTAATATATTTTTTTTATTTTATTTTAAGAAATATAATATAATTTTATTTTATTTTTAAAAATATATTAGAGAGAGTATCTTAGGATAATTAGTTGGCATTATTTTATAATAAACAAAATGGTGCACATGTAATGCTGCCACATAAAAGATATTATAACTAAATAGGAAAGAATGTGGACTCATGCATGAATGAGAATGCAAGGGAAGGAACAAGGCATGACCCTTGCTGCATATGAAAAAATATATATATATATATATAAAAAGTCATAGATATTTGTAGCTGCTTACAAATAGGAGCGGAAAATTGAAGATAAGAATGTAAGGGAAAAAATGAGACATGATCCTTGCATATGGAAACAAAATTATAGCCACTTTATAAGCAGGATTAGGAAATTGTTGTTACATGTTGCAATAGATAAGGTTCAGGTGAATGGATAAATTAAAGTATAGCATTATTCGTAAAAAAAATTTTGTTCGGGCATTTTTTAAACAGATATCACGTGCATGTAAAATTATTAACGAAATAAAAATGTTTTGCGGGGCTATATGGCAAAAAAGGGTTTCAGAGTAAGGCAACGCAAAAGCCGATGGTGGAGGAAGGCCGTCTCGCTGCTCCCTGTGTGCTTGTTTTTTTCTTAACCTGAACAAATCTGGAAAGGACCGTAAAGTCCACTGACTCGGCCCAAAAGAGCGCCATGGTAGAAGCGTTCGACCTACCGAGGAGAGTTCTCTGATCTCTCTCCGTTCTGGCATGGCGATTGGCGTCTTTTATCTTGGTAAGTACCAGTCTCGCTTCTCGTAGAATTTTAGGAATCCTTCACGGCTTCACCTTCAAATCTCGAAAGGAAGGGAAAAGGCACCCAAAAAGAGGAAGGGTAGGAGAGAGGCAGCAAAATACCGCCTTTCTGGAGTGAGGGGAAGCAGATTCGGATCTTCTTTGTTGAGGTTTTCTAAATGATCCACGTTATAAGAAAGAGGGCGGGAGGGATAATTTTGGAGAAGAGAGGAGAAGGAGAACGGGAGCTGTAGTTTGGAGAGGAGCCCTTTTTATTAGGCTAGATCCTTTTTCTTTCTAGAAGGCATAGATTCATGCTGCCAAAATAGCTTCTTTTAGGGGCTTTGATCAGAAAGGGATGAAAAGAAGAGGCCTTTTTGTTTTGTTTTGTTTTGTTTTTTTGATTTTGCGAGGAATTACGCAAATAGGAAAAAGAGGTATGTCTCGCTGATAAGTGATCATTTCTTTGATGCATTTTGAAACAATAGGATTTTTTTCCCCCTTTCATTCCTCTGCGTTTGTATCGAGGTTTGATTGCTAATTTTTTTCAAACATTCGTGATAGCTTTTTTCAGAACAAAGGGGGGTTTTTGCGGATGTTCACATGCATGTCGTTTTTGTTTTGAATCTGCTGCAGCATCTTCCCAGTGTCAATTTTGCGATCGAGAAGGGCTTTGTTGTTCAATGTCAGCTGGGACAATAGCAAGCTGGATTAAGTCCCCATTCGACGGTCGAAGAGGTCCTGATTATTCTAGCATAAGGTATGTTGCTGCCACCGTATTCCTGTCTTCTTCTTCTTCATTTGTTCATTCCCAAGCATTGATTCGTCGGTGATCCTAACACTAGTAAATCAAGCATGCGAAAGGAACCTATTGTGGTGTTTATATATTGTTTGATATTTTTCAGTAATATGCAGATGGAAAAGGTATGAATAGATGATTTGATTGAGTTGTTTTTTCATGTTAATTTGTTGCGGATTCTGAGTGAAAGAGGATTGCCCTTTTGGATGCTCCAACAAAAAATGGTGCTGTGATTTTGGGCACTCAGTCTGTTTGATTTGGTTAGCTAATAGAGGTTTATTTCCCTTGTAATTGTCATTGTATTATCAATATGTCTCTTCTACTTGCTTGTTTTATCGAATAGTTGAGAAGCAAAGTAATAAAATTTCCAAACTCTAATATTTGGGCATGAATTCAGGAATTCAGTGACCTCAGGCTTCATAAAGTAGGAGGGCAAGCATGAAGTTCTTTTTACTAGCTGGTTCCTTGTAGGTTGTATCATGTTGTCATAAATGTCTACTTCAAAAAAAAAAAAAAAAAGTATTAAAGTTGAATAAACATAAATGAGATTGCTGGAAACGAAATCTTTAAATTCGTAAGTTTTTCTGCAGGTTTGCATGATATGCATCTCTGTTGAATGGTATCAGTTCTCTTCCCATCTTTTTCTGTCTTTTAAATTGTAAATTACATCTTTTGTCTAGTTATGACTATAATAAGTAAATAATATTCATTCTTTAGCTTTAAATGCAGGAGCCCTTTCTTTGGATCCATGCACTCTCATTGGTTGCATACAGGGCAGGAACTCTCTCTTTCAAAAGTTCGTGTCGCTGCAGATTACTCAGACTCATTGCCTGATTCACCTAGGCATGTGGGAAATCGAGGTTATCATCCCCTTGAAGAAGTGAAAGACCATCAAAAGAACATAGATATGCTGCTCACAGATGCTGAGATAGCTAGGACAACTGTCGAGGTGATCTTATCTTGTTTAGTAGATAGATTCCTGCTATGTTTATATATATGTAATTTGATGCCTGCAATGAAACTTTCAGATTGGTTTTAACTGCCACTTAATGTTTTGAGTATATAAATTTCCTAATTGTGCTCATGCTCAGGCGATTGTTTTCATTTGTTTGTTGAATTATTAGCTTGATCCAACCTTGGTCTTTGGCTGGATTCTAATTCTTCGTTTGTTCAGTTTTTTCACTATATACTCTGAAACTGTAGTAGATGTTCATAATTTGTACTTGTACATGCATTTTATGTCTTTCTTTTGCTGTATAAGTTCCATATTGTCAGCATCAGCTAATAACATGCCATTAGTTACATAAAAGCAGGGGACTATTATGATTCCTAGGACCCAAGGATGATGCTTCTTATTAATGTAGGCCAATAGCAAGGCATTGCTTGTATTTCCTGGAAGGGTACACAATGAACCACATGGACATGTCTCATGGGCTGAATTTCAGTATGTAATCGATGATTATGGAGGTGAGCCTTCACATCGAATATCCTTGCCGTGCCTTCATATCTTGTCCTAATATGCACTAAATCTCTTCCTTTATGAATAAAAATTTCAGATATATTTTTTGAATTATTTGATGATGAAAACATCTTGCAAGACCATGCTGCCAACAACCCTGTGGTTAGTGAATTTTTTGTATGCTCTTCAAAGTTTCTAATTTGCTTTGTAATAAGAAACTTCATCAATTCTCATTGATCCCATTATCTTGCTTGCCTTGCTTGCAGACAATGCTGATTGGGATGGAAGCTCCTATCTATGGAAAAAACAAGATGATAACTATCAATTTTGGTGACCATATGGATGACGACCAGATCATTGATGTATCATTTGATGATGATCATATTGAGGTCCGTGTTTTTTCCCTGCTGCTTTTTTTAACCTGTGCATGTGAGCAATTAAATGATCCTCAGGACAACATTCATTTGTGTTTGTTACTATTAACAGATTGGTGATACAGAAGTGACGGACACTCTTATAGAGTGGGGGATGCCAGATACATTGCGTTGGATTCATCCAATGTATTTTGCGAAATGTTTGTCACGGGTAAATATTGCTAAACTATTTTGTTGCTTAATTTATTTAAGGGAGGGCTTCTATTCCAATCACAATTTCCTACAATTATATATTACTTTTGTGGGATTTATGGTCATGAATTATTATTTTTTTACTTGTATATCTTTTTGAGTGATAATTGAAGGAGAATCAACCTTAATAAAGCATCACGAGGAGTTATATCTGTTGTTATAAGATGATATGTAACTGTTGAATGCTGCAAACTTGCAATGATGCAGTGAACTAACATTATGGGGCATTAGCCTAAATACATATGTTTATATAGTTGATAACCCAATCACACATACATTTTATATATTACATCCAACTCCAACATTATGCAGGCCTTGTGCAGCCAATGATTATGATTTATAACTCTCATAAATTTATGGGACATCATAGGCTTGTTTATAACAAATTGAAAATATATGGAACTATGGTTTATTGAAGCAGTCCATAAGATGCTTAACGGATCACATCTACATATATGGTACATTTGACATTTAAACTGAATGCGCTTGCTCCTGATTTGCATAATGTTATTTGATTAACATTGGTTAATCTACCTATCATGATGATGTTGAGTAATAGCGCTACTACTGCTCAGATATATTATTGCATAGCCAAAACCTTGATGTGTGACATTGCATATGACGGCTCTGCTAAAACAAAGATGTGATTATGCTTCTTGTTCCTAGGTATTGAGAATCAATTTGGAAGAGACAAAAGCTGCATGTTATTTCATGCAAGCACCAGCTTGGTTAGCACTAGTATGTGCTTTTATCTTCAATAAAGAGGTGAAAGAGAAGTAAGTTACAGTCAAAACATTGAACATTATGCAAGAAAGTTTGATGAGCAGTATCAAGGCTGGATAGATAATATATCTCACCAATAAATATGGTTAGAGATGGGCAATGGCTGGTTCAAGGCCTATTAAGAGGGACTTGATCAATTTTGCCTTGGTTGGGTCAATCAAAGTTCTGGATGCAGGCTAGGCCTGGGTTTAGATTTTAAAGCCTGAAATAGATGCTAGCTGAATAGTCTTTGTTGTGAGTAATCAAGGAGGGAAGGCAATTATTCTTGAAGTGGCCCAGGGGCTGTTGGAAAGAAAATGGAACAAAAGCTATACCTGCCAACACTGTTCCCAGATTGGAGAAAATTGGTATTAGATTGTTCAAGCCCATATGGTATTACGGTTCAACCAGGATCAAACAACTTTGACATTACTTAATCACCAATTGGATATAGACAACATTTTGGGAAATGATGTAGCATAAAAGTTCCGGCTACATATGCCTTGATATGTAGATCAGATCTTGTGGTAGAAATTATCCTAGGAGAAGCTAATGTTGCATTGTAAATCTCAAAAGTTTGCACTGAAGCTTTACCATTATAAAGACCATATTTGATGAACTGCAAGAATGCCATTCTTCACTAAAAAGGACATATTGGTGCAAAATGTATGCATTAAGAGTGAACCATGACTCTTGTTGTTCATGAATCACGAGTACCATACATATAATGTATACACGAACATATGAGTTTTATGTCCATAGCTGCAAGTAACTCTGACATGTTTTTAAAAAATTATTGGGAACACTCATTTCCCATGCACTGATCATCGGATACTTTCTTTCCCAGCACATTAGAAGTTTTCTATTATTAGGTAAATCATTAACCAAGAGGCCATAAACAAATCCTGTAAAAAATTTTCTGCCTTGTTAGTGAACTAGGCAGCATCATTAATGTAATGTGAAAGATCTGCTAAAGTTTGGTTTGATGGACATGCTATTAAATCTGTCTTTTTACTGTCATTTGTAATCTCCTTTACCATAAATAACGATACCCAAGAATGTGTTAAGCAGGTGTTCAAGGGTTTAATTCAAGTCCATTTTATCTTCTGCTTTTATAAGTCTTTGCATGCAGCTTCAATTCATCTCTTGCTAGACCTTTTCTAGCTTATTTGCTCACATGTTGAGGTCAACTTCACCATTTTCATATACATACATAATACTGAGAATATATTTGCATGTATGACCTCTTTGTTGCCAGATATGCTTATCTTTGCAGTAATTGGTTTGCTCGAGTGGATTATATAACAAGTTGAAGTCCACTAGAAGACAGCTCTGAAATGCTAAAAAAAGTAGATTGTTTTTTATGGCAATGTTGAAACAATTTTATTTGTGCGTGGAAAACTGAAGATGATGAATATAGAATACATCTGCATTTGTAACAAAAGGTTTTAATAAAGATTACCAAAAAAATAAGGATTCAATTCATTTATGGTACTAGTGATGACTAAACGTATCATCTCGCATTCAGCACTAGATGTTTTTCCAAGTAATGAATCCCAGATCTCTTACTGTCAAAAAATTAATTTTTCTTTCTATAATTGTGTAGGCAGTCAATACCAAACAGGAGAGGAAGATGGACTGGCCATCAAATGGCCTTTCTATTGTGGGATGTCTCAGACCTGCTTTTATGGATGAAGAATCTTATTTAAGGAGGTTATTCTACCGTAATGATGGTGATGGTTACATGTCAGATAGGAGAGGTATTTCATGCCCTGGCAATAGATAATTAGTGGAATTAATATCTAAATGAAGATAATGGAATCTGCAATCTTCTAGCTCTATTCTCGATATCACGTTCTAGTTTCTTATCAAAATCCTGCAGATGAATCTGAGAAAGAAGAAGAACAAGTGGCTGGGACTTATGACTTAGTTGGTAATGCAAAGCAACAAAATTATTTCTTTTCTTTGGTAGACGTCCCTTTTTGTTTGATAAATAATACATTTTTTGTATGTCTAGATAGTGAAATATTGAGATTTAATTCCAATGGTGATGGAGGCAACATTAGTTCAACACTATACAAATTGGAAATTATGTCAATGGAGCTACATTCTATATATGGCGACCAGGCAAGTTTTTTATACCCAGCAGTCAGATTCTGAGATATGCTTCTACGTTTGTCTATCAATCAAACAAATGACACCTTGTACCTATACCGAGAATTTTTTACTTGGTGGAGATTCACATTGGAGTCTCAGGTGTTTTTTTCCTCACCCAGTTATTTTAATGGATGCAGTCCATGATTAGTCTGCAAGATTTTCAGGATGCTGAACCAGATGTTCTTGCACATTCTGCTTCAGCAATTATTGAACACATTAATGAGTATGGACTGCAGTGCAATGTTGCTCTCAGATCCCTCTGTCGCAGGAGGAAGGGACTTATTGTTGAGGTATGTTTCTTGTTGCATAGGTTTCAATCTATATTTTGGTTAGCATGAGATCTGCTGCTGTTCAGATGCTTGCCATTGAAGGCAAAATTTATTCTTTAGCTATAATTCAATTGCCACTCAAGTTCTGGCATATCATTCCAATTGCCACTCAAATTCTGGCAGTTGGTTTAATGAAAATATTATGCTGTCATCATTAACTATATAGTTTGCCGGTGCACAGCTTAATTATCTATTTAATTCAATTACGATGCTGCAATGTCCTTAAGCTTGTAATCTAGGAATACTGTCCTTCTATAAAGGTGGATTTGACTTCTCTTTTCACTTAGAAGATGCTTTTGAGCTATACTTCTGTTTAAGATGTAGATGGATCTTTGCTGCCTAACCCTAGCCTTTTGGTTTAAAAAAAAAAAATCTCGACCATAATTCACATGGTTTCACATTTTGCCAGATAATTTCTTTATCGTTTTCTTACAATACTTCGTTGGGATAAAAAGACTAGGCTTAACTGATTGACCACAATCTGCTCGTTCTTTTTATGCAGAGAGCAAAACTGATAGGTGTCGACAGTCTTGGCATGGATGTAAGAGTGTTTTCTGGAATGGAAGCCCAAACTCTTCGCTTTTCGTTTAATGCTCGAGTAAGTTTTTTTTTTTTTTTTGAAAAAATAAATATTCCATCCTCATAAATCTAATATTAAATTCTTACTTATGCTCCCCTCAGATCCATGATAGATTATTGATTTAAAAGCAAATGGCTAACAAGAAACACAGGCATGGTTGCAGTGATGGTTATCATGTATCGATTAAAACATCCTGGACCTTATACTTCAATTTGCTTGGTCATTTGAAGTGCTATCTGTGAGATTTAAGTATCAGTTTCAGTTGCTTTCTTTTCCCAACTTGCTACTCCAACTTGTTGAGTAGGTCTTCCTCCTGAAAAGAAATTGTCTTGTGCGTTAATGTGCATGCTTGAACCCATGTTATGTGCAAGGTGTATTATCACATGAAATGCCACAATATCCAGCCTCACTTGAAAGCTTACTAGAAATATTAATTAATTATCAGAGTATTAGCGTATCGGACATGATCTCATCAGTTACTTTTCCTGATGTTGTCCATGTATTCTCCCACCTCATCCAGTGATGCGGCATTTCAAATCACCTTAAATTCTCAAGAGCAATGTTAAGTTTTGTCTTATTTAGTTGGTAGACTACAGAACTTAATGATATCATCATCTTATTATATTTCTCCTGAAGGTGTCCATGTGTTCTCCAAGCACCACTAGTGAACTAGCATTTCAACAAACTTTATTATAGTTAATGAATCTCGGTCTAATTTCAACTAAAGCATTCTCTTATAGAAGCATTATGGTTAGGATAACCTTCTGAATTTATCTTCATTTTGTTCCTTATCAGACAGTGGACCAGTACAGTTGAAATATTGCAAGTTTGCAACCACTTAATAGTCTGAGCCTCATAACCTTGCTTCTTCCTCCAACAAAACTTGCCCGTCATAGTCTCCAGACAATTTGCTGATGAGCTAAAATATATCCCTTCTATCTCTTGATGCATGTTCCTTCTCCCTCTCTCTCTAAGAGCAAGGCCATGGAAATTCATTACCAAATCCCTAGTTACTTTACCAACTGAACCAATCGGCACCCTCATCTTGAACTTGAGCACCCCTTTAAACTCAAAAACTTCTGCCACCAAGCTGATATTTTTACAAGAGCACAAAATCGATGGTTTAATTTGCATAGTCATAAACAAGAAACATGTTCCCATGAATGTGGGTCCCACTTTCTGGATTCTCGTCCTCCATGGGTTCCCATCTTTGGTAAAGTTGAAATGTGTTCCAGTTGCCTTTTGCTACTTCCATCTACTTCTCTCTTCCAACCCTTTGATTTAATTGCAAATCCTCTTTCATGCAATTCTTATAATGCAGTCTACTCTAGGAACTACAATTGCCAAACTAGTGAAATCGGTGTTTCAAAAAGCAGCTGCAGTATGTGGGCAGTCAAGGAACGGTATAGTGCATATGCAGCCATTATTTTAACTATTTATTAAATTAATAAAATGCACTAAATACTATAAAAGTATCAATAGTGACCTTTCTTGGATAAATAGTTTTGATATCAATAGCAACTAACAGTAGTTCTCATTACTGAGGATTTAATACCTACAGCGTTCATTATAACCATTAACATATTAATAATATTAATAAGCGTATCAAGCTCACCTGCAACCCACATCAACTCTAACCATCATCCCAACCTGCTTCTTCTGCACAGGCTCACATAGAAGTGCCATTGTGTATGTGATCTTCTAATGCTAAGTGAACCGCATATCCAACCTCACGATGCTAGGTGGTCCACATATCGAGCTGCATGATCCTAGCTGGTCCGCTTCTTGTGGTATGATGACCTCGCATTGGCAATATGGTGCATTCAACTGTCTGCATTTGCATATGCAGCTGCATGCACCATATTTTACATCACTAACTGAAACGATCAAGTGATGTATAGATTATTGTTGGATTGTAGCTGGTTCCATGTGAAACTTGCTCAACCATTTGCATTTGCATGCTTTGGCTTGTCTGTTATGTTTAGCACCTTTATTTTCTCACTCTCTCCTGCTGACACTCACTTATTTGACATTCAGTTCTGGTTTTATAATTTGTTTACCATTTTAGCTTCACAATCTCGGTTATTCTGTCGGCTAGCATCTTCATTCACTTGTCATCTGAGTTTCTGCTCTCCACTTTTTTTTTTCCGCGTGCAGGCTATATCCGAGAGTGCGGCTGAAAAGAAGATCAAGCGAATGCTTTTTCCACGCCATCACCGTAAAAACTTGAGAACTCCAAGTGTTGGTGTGAGGGACTCGTAATTTTTAAATGCTTCCTTTATCTTGTAACAAGACTTATGGTTAAAAATGAGCATGTTAGTTCTTTAGTGGTATCAAGCGTGCTTTATATTTTTATGCACGCATGCACATGTGTACTTCCAATAGTACATAAATCTAGGAACAGAACATCTCCAGGCGATTTCTCACGGTTTATGAACCTCAGAAAGCGCAGTCTAAGTACCAATTAATAATGCCACTTTGGTGGCGAGAGTTATTTTTGAGTTTGTTGCCATGTTAGTGAAAATATTTGTTCAATAAAATTAATTTGGTTAGAGACGATTTTGTCATACTACCGGACAACCGTAAATTTTGTTCCTTTCCTGCTACTGCCTTAAAAATTGGATGTGTTCTGTAGCATGATTTTTTGTGATTGGCCATGACTAAACTTATAATTCCATATTATGCTTCATGATTTGAAGAGTGTAAGTGGGACTTAGAATTGCAGTCTTTGTGGGAGTTGTCTAGACCTAGACGGTATTTCAGGAACTTTGTGTCATGGTTGCCAATAGCCACGTACGTTAGCTGCTACCTAGACATCTTGCTTATCAAAACTTTTTAAGGATGGCCCCAATTGCAGAGCATGCTAAACGACAGATTTCACAGCCAATGTTTCAATTTTTGATAGCTAATACCATTCCAGCTTAGGCTTCTAATTTGTGCATGATTATTTCTGTTTTTTTCTTGTAGTACAATGGTAGTGCATCGCATCAAACAGCCATGTTTTCATTGAGGTGAAGAAAAGAAATTTGTTGATCAGCTGGTACCTTGTCAATTTATTGTTTTATTTTATTACTCGAAAAGATCATCAAATTCGGTAAGTACATATCCATCACTGCAAACTGATGCTGTAAAGAAAAAGTAGGTCTAAGATGGTTGTTTTCACACACCTTTTTTTTGAGAGTGCAAAATAAAAAGAAAACTCAAACTAATGTTAAGAAATGAAATATCTATTATCTTGGACTTACATCAATGGTACAAATGTAGGATACGAAACATATAGGACAGAGTGAACACATAAAATGAGAAAAAATAACATAGGTCTTGTTATGCCAGAGGAAACTATTGCAGCAACATGGATGGACGATTGGGATCTGAAACACCATGATGCGTTCAGCTATGAAGTGTTAAGAGAAATTTAGATATCTCGTAAGTGATAGCAAAATTTAAAGGTAAATGGTAAGACATGATTTAACAAAATCCAACGGGCATCATTAGTTGTAGTAATAATATTTAACTGTATAGACATTGAATGATTAAACCTCAGATCTTGAATCCATGAATCACAAATAACCATGTAGAAGTAGAAAGTACATTAAAAGCCAGATCAATTGTACAAACAGCATGTATCATACATTAAGCCATCATGGTTATGAGCATGGTGGCCGGCCAGAAGACAATAATGGAATACAGCAGATCTGGGTTAGCTCAAATCATACAAGTTCCTCGAAGATGCTAACCAGTTCTTAGACCTCAACGGCAGCTTTAGCCACCGCTCCTCTCTGCACCTCCTAGATGAACAGTTAGTAAAGACCAAGGATCCTTCCCTACGATAGAGGACTCAACCATTATTTTCTTCCCATGCGGTCCTAGCTTTATCGGCAGCCTTCTTCACTGCAATGAGAGCCTACTCAACCACATCTGCAGAAGCCAAACACTGTTGCTTATTAACTCCAGGTCGTAGGTCCCTGGATGCAGTGGTAGATCTTTGAACCAAGTTGTTCACCCCAGACTCTTCATCCCTGTCCTCGGCCTCAGCAATTTGGGCTATGCTCTCAGCTTTTATGGTCC
Organism: Cocos nucifera; assembly: GCA_006176705.1. Taxonomy (NCBI): domain Eukaryota; kingdom Viridiplantae; phylum Streptophyta; class Magnoliopsida; order Arecales; family Arecaceae; genus Cocos; species Cocos nucifera. The sequence continues at coordinate 1,445,334 of QRFJ01000255.1, read as the reverse complement.
CTCTACATTGAAAGAGCCATAGAATGGTTAATGTCTATCTTGCATGAAGATTTGATAGAGGCGAAATACTTTATGGGAGGTAGGTACCCAGAATAAATCACAAGGCCAACTGCAACAGCCCCGAAAGCTATGATGTACATCTGGTCAACCTGCAGGACATGAAATTTCACTTCGTTGAACTTTTAGTTTGATGATCATATGTATATCAGAGGAATTGATCTACAACCTTCTGATGATAAGCAAAAATGTGGATTAAGACCATCTACATGTTCTATTAAGGTATAAAGGTGGGGGTGATTAGCACCTCGAAATGTCAAAAAAAGAAAAGAAAAGAAAAGAAAAAAAAAAGTAGAGAAAAAAAAATGCTCAAATGCTAGGAAAGGCAATCTCAGCTGGTTGGTATCCTTCTCCATACTAGGGATGACCGAGGTTCGAACACTGGTGGCATAATTTTATGACTTTATTATGTTCAATTTTTTTGATAATGCTATCCAAACAATCCATACCTAACTCAACTGATAAATCCATTCTGATGGTCTTCATCAGCTAAAGAAAGAACACTAGATCCATGCAAGCAATGTGTCGAAACATTTTATCTACATTGCTCGAAAAATTTGATGTGTTAAAACTTCTGCTTACATGGTGGATCAATGGCATTATGAAATCCATACACAACCTTGATTCTTTAACATACCTGGAGTATGACTGGTACCGTAGAATAAAATATGAACGATGCTAATGCAAACCCAATAAATGGTAGCACCTGAAATTAATGTTGGACAGACAAGATCTTAAGTTCTATTATTTGAAAATCTCACCGGCATGTCAAGTAAGAAATAACAATTACTTCCCTATGTTCAATTAATTATGGATGTATAAGCTCTTTCATAAGTCTAGAGTCCAACAGATTGTGGGTGCGACTATACAATCATACTGTCAAACAGCTAAAAATATACTGCGAGGCTTTTGCAATTTTTTTCCGACACATTACATTCCATAACATGCATGTTTAATATTACAACTATATCCAGCAAGTTAAAGCATACATTCTCTCAAGCTGATCATCTAAATTGAGCTATAACATTGAGTACAAAACGATAGCAGAAACAACAATAGCCTAATGCCTATGCTATTAGTAAAAGGGTCAAATTCAGCATAGTGGCCATATTCTACTCAAATATAATCCTCTAAAAATTTGAATCTTGCTTGGGTGCTCTATGGCTTTTGATCCTTTTCATAACATTATTGAATTTCTCCAAAAGGATCCGATCCATTGCTGCAATATTGAGTTTACATCTGCTATTCTCACCTTTTACATGGATTCGTATGGCCTTTATAACACAGATATATCAATTAACAGATGTCTTGCATTCCCATTCAAATTTGGGAAATAGAAAAAGTGATTCTTGTGTTTATTTTATATTTTTAAGTTTTACATATTTTAAAAGTCATTCAAAAATGTTTATTTTATAAAATATTTGAATAAATATATTCTATTCTAATCAACATAAGTAGTAGGATGAATATCATATTGTCAATGGTATGGTATTATTGGGGGTGAACCCGCTCCTATCGAAGGTCGGCCAGATATCTGATCGTTGAATGATTCCGTCCGATAGCAACAATCAAGATTGAGCCTCGATCGAATTCGCAAGATCCCTCCAGGCTTTGCCCAGATGAGCTTGAGTAGTAGGGGTGGCCAAGCTCCTCCATCCCAGGCAGTTAGCCCTCTTTTGGTGGAACTTCCTCCAGACGAACTTTCATACTCCGTTGAAAGTGTCGGACTTCTCCACCAGTCGAACTCTTTTCGGACTTCTCCTTCAGCCGGACTTCTCCACCTGTCGAACTCCTTCCGAACTTCTCCTTCAGCCAAACTTCTCCACCGAACTTCTCCACCTGTCGAACTTCTTCCGGATTTCTCCACCAGTCGAACTCCTCTCGGACTTCTCCTTCAGCCGGACTTCTCCACCTGTCGAACTTTCCTCGGAATTCACCTTCAGCCGGACTTCTCCACCTGTCGAACTCCTCTCGAACTTCTCCTTCAGCTGAACTTCTCCATCAATCAAACTTCTTCCGGACTTCTCCTTCCATTGAACTTCTTTCAAACTTCTTCTAGCCGCCCAGAAGGATCTCAGCATCGACTCTCAATATGACGAATAATGACTCATGCACAGCTGATCTCGAGAACCTTCGAGCTCCTTTGGAACAACGTCAGTTAGGAATGCTCCATTGCCTACAGCCATCCCATCCGAACTCCAGCTGGCACGTTACGATAATAGACACTATCCTCTGTAACAAACTCCACGTAGCCTTGAACGGTCTACTACCAGGCGGTTACGGCTGTCACTATTAGTTTGTTACAGGCTCTGCCTATATAAGAGATCCTCCAGATACGCTTTCGATCAAAAGCTTTCTTTTTCTTCTCGACACTCTACTACTTTCTCTACCGAGCATTTCATTTCTGTTGACTGGAAGAGCTGATGTGACCGTCGGAGGGTCCTGTTGGAGCCACCTCTCCTCCGATTTGGACTTCTTTTGCAGGTCATGGCGGTGATCTCGGCTTCTCCAGCTCCAGCCAGTTTCGACGTCAATCGGATTCCGAAGTTTAATTTATACTTTTAAGTTTTACATATTCTAAAAGTCATTCAAAAATGTTTATTTTATAAAACATTTGAACAGATATATTCTATTCTGATCAACATAAGTAGTAGGATGATGGTCAATGGTATGGTATGATATTATCCATGGTGCCATCTCATTTTTGAGGAAAGGTAATATAGTAGCAGGTGCTTCAGTGGGCAGCGACATTGGTCCTTACCACTGCCAAATGGAATCCAATCCTTATAATTATGTATATAATTCTTGACAACTTCGTCACGGGATATTGTGGATAAGGATGAGCACAAGGATTTGAAAAAAACATATTGGAAAAAAGAATCGAGTATCATAGCAGGGGAGCAATGGCAGCAAAGAATAGCATCCCTATTAGATGATATTTATCATGAATAATCCTCAAGTTCAAACCAAGTAGTACTTAGCAAGTAGCTTAAAAATATCTTCCTATGTAACTATATACCTGGAGATATTATACAGGACAATTATTTTTACAAACAGCTGCCTCAGGTAACCTCAAGTTTGTTCCCATGTCATCTTCCAATCAAGATGATCCATTGCTTTATTTCATATCCCGAGTCTAACCGAACAAATGACATTGCAATTAGGCAGGGCCACTTCATTATTCAGTTTTTTTTCTTTTTTTCCTCGCAGCTAGCAGACAGCAATCCATGAATGCTTGATGTTGTTTAAACTTTCAAGAGCAAACACTGATCTAACAAGGCAAAAGGGAGGGGGAGGCATCTGCTCTGTTCCTTGTTTAAAAATCTTTTATTTTAACTCTTTCCACCATGCTACAGAAATGAGATCTTTTTCAGCTGGATCAGGTTCATCCTTGGATCATGGTAAATAATGAAGCAAATAGCAAGACATAAGCATGTAATGTCCATCTAATCATGAGTAGGATGATGATTCTCCGATAAATGTCGCTCCATCCTAGTTATGGTGTTATTGACTTTCTAAAAGCAATCTAGACCATCTCCATGTTCAATATTTTTCAACTGTTTCTGACAGTTGCTAAAAACCTGTTCAGGTTGTGGGCATGGACCACTCAACATGTTAAACAAGATGAGTAGAATCGAAAATTTACAAACTTGATTGGTTATAAAAATTTGTCCTTAGAACAAATTTATCGACCAAAGGTGAAATCATCATATATGCTTAAAAGCTAAAACTCATTCACAAGAAAAGATGCACGAACATATGCGAACAGAATAGATATATCAAAATCAGCATCAGTAATTAAGAAAGCAAACTGGTAACAGCACAAAATCTGCCTTTTTTTTTTTTTTTTTTGTGCAAGTGTGTGTGTGTGTTCGAGCGCGTGCCCGTGTACATGCAAGCATGTAAGAGAGAGGAAGGGAACAAAAAAAAAGTGAACTTAGCTTATGTAGAAGCTGACAATTATCTCAGAATTTATTTGTATCATCAGTTCTCATCGCCAGAAAACCAAAACAAAATTATCTTTCATGAACTCCAGTATAAACATTAAATCAGTCCAAATATCATAATTAATGAAAAAAAAAAGATTAAGAATTTTACTTGAGAAGAAAAACAAGTATCATCATCATGATCATCCAAACCTTTTCTCATCAAACGTGGCATTAATTATGGAAATTAAAGTCAGAGTTGAGAAGATTCTAGGAGGGATAAAGCACTTCTAAACAGCTGTTAACCAAACTTCCAGCTTCTAGAAATTGGTCCATATTCCTGTCCGCCGCAAATTTGGGTAGGAGAAGGTATATCATTCAGTCTACAAGGCTAGTTGGTCGGCAGTGAAATTAACGTTATTGGTCACAGTTTAAGCTCATGGAATTAATGAATAACCCTCCAATATTCTCTTAGACTTGGAAAGAATCTATACAAAGACAGATATGGAGCGGTGTTTCATCTCTAAAGCAAAAAAAGGAGGAGGAGGGGGGTTCGCGGGGGTGGGTTCCAAAGTACCAAATGAAATGCAGTTCATAAAACATGTAAATCTGAATGGAAGAAAATAAATTCGAAACTTTCAAGGCTCTCTACTTGCCTTCTATTTCTAATATGGTTGTATTTTTATGTCATAGTTCATGAACCAAAGTTTACCATCTTGGTACCGGACCTCATACCGGTAAAATTCTATTATAGTATCAGTATGTGATTTGGTATAGTATAGTAGTGTCGATATGGAATGGTACCAATATGATATGGTATGCATCATTCTGGGCGTTACGAGGCGGTACAACAAACCATATCATGAACCATGTGAGGTCTCATGCAAGAGAGAGATAAAAAATGATTACAAAATTTATAGCTGTGCTGGTTAATCATGACTTAAATTATGACAAAATTCGTCATATGAAGTTTTGTAACCATTCACAGACAACCTTTGCCTAGATCTATACCGTGCATTACCTAATCTAGAAGCATTTCAAATGTAGTTCTTTCTTTGCAGCTTTTTCAAATCTTGGAACCATCGCTCATTTGGCTACATCCTGTTTTCCCCTCTTTCCTCAGACACTCTTTAACAAATGCCAAGTTCCTATCCTTACTGCATCCCCTAAGATATCTGAAATAAATTCTCATACAGTCTTAAATAAATCTCCATCATCTTGTCCTCTTTTTAACTCCACAACTTTGTTCTCTGCTTCCTCGCTTTAATACATATCCACCTCAGCATTATCATCCCTCCCATGCTCATCTTTTTGGGTCCACCTCTTTAGTTTCCAGCATTATGAGTCCTTCAGCCTCTAAGACAGAAAAGTTCATTTCTCTAGAAAGATCCCTTCTTGGAGGAATAAAACAGGTACCGCATTGCTAACATTATGAAGGATTTTTATTTTCAGAGATGATCAATGAATTCTACGAATGCTTCAGGCAGTGTTTTAGGAACTCCAATGGACTATTGAAATGAGGTGATATCGATTATAAAATAACGTGGCTGCTCACTAGTGCAGGACATCCTTGATCTTGTATGCAGAGATCAGATTATGGTTATTTCAGCCAATCAGGATTTAAATACACCCATTTTGCCCGAGATTTTATGTCTTCTAAATGCTACCATCCAAAAAATAAAAACAAAAGAAAGATTGGTGCTCAGAAACCAGTTTTTCAATAACATGAAGATGGAGCTGTATGATGAACAGCTGTCCAAACATTATGTGGATGCAAGTTATGTAGGCTTTTTTGTTCTTCCCACCAGCTGAAAGCAGGTGGATGCAACATGAGATTCTTTTATTTTCTGTCTTCTGAACCTAGCCCTACCCTGCAGGGAGGTAACATGGCTCACCAACAGAGGCCAGCAACAATACAAATTCCAAACTCCAAGCTGCAGGTTTATATCTATAAGAGGGTGGTGTCCTCTCTTCATATGGACAACATATAATGCACTGGCAAATGATTCTAGTCAGGTCAGGTAGAAGTTATTCAAATCTAACCTGACGTGAACTGGCCTAACCTTTTTTTTCCTCCATTATTTAGTTGGAAGAAAATGGACTATAGCAGCTACTACCAAATTAACTCGGGGCCAATCCTAAATGTCTAGATAGAATAAGAACCGTGCGAGCTTGGATGAGCAAGTCATTCGAGAATCTTGTGCTGCACCTAACATATCATAAGCAAGTTTTGAGGTTGGTTTCATGCAAAAAAAAAAAAAAAAACAAAGAAAAAATGAGAGATCTTCTAATTTTATTTATACGCACCGAGATCGACCACATCTGTCATCTCTCAACACAAGCTCTCTCAGATCTCTTCTAAACAATTTTGTTGTGATACTGTTTGTTAAAAGAAATAAAAGGAGAAGTTTGTTACTGTGTTTAGCTATAAAAATCAGTAACTGCTGTATGATAACCATTCTTGATTCTGTAATGAAATAAGATTGATTAATTGACTGATTCAAAAGGATCATTGCAAAAGGGGGAAACCACCAAGGAACTTGCTCGTTCTTTTAAGAATATTTCCTCTAGTATTTAGCTCATCCAAAAGCGCCGTCCAAAGAAAACACCAGACTTTTAAGGGGACCTTGGGTTTTCAAACTGTGGGAGCCGGATCCAATTAATAGCCCCTAGAATTGAGAAGCCATATAATGATGCAGTGGTGAACAAACCGAACGCAGAAAGAGACCACGATATATCATGCGATAGGTTTGGAACTCGGTTTCAGCTAGGAATGTGGAGTTCTAGTTTCCATAGTTTCTACGGTTTCAAAATTTTCACTCCAAGTTTCAGAATTTTGGTCATAAAAAATAAAGACAATTCAACAAAATTTGAAAACAGTAAAAAATAAAATAAGTCAAGAAATGTTATTATACAATATTTTGAAGTAATTTATGTTAAATAGGTTCTTTTATTGGAGGATATTATAAATAAGTGACATTCATTAAATATGCTGATATTTTGTGCTATAGGCAAGCAAGCATGCATATCACAATGTTTTACTTTTACATGGTTGTCATACATCAATCCATAACTTATGCATCCAATTTTTCTCAAGTATTTGAAAGAAAGGACCAAAAATGATGCTTCTCAGCGAAATCCGATTCCTTTATCTAGGAATCATCTTTGGTTCACATGACTCCACCGTCTCAGAAATTAATTTAGGGCCTGTTTGACATGGTTGTTGTTGTTTCCCTACACATTAGTGAAAAACCACATGGAGATTGATGTTGAAGATAGCATTTACATAAAACTTCATTGATTCCTTGTATTTATTTTCATTCTTTTTAGAAAGAAATAAATCTGTGCTTCCAAAAGATTTTACAAACCATTTAAAAAAGCATAGGTGGCTAGTTCATAATTTGTCTTCTTGTTTTGAGAAGCCAAAAAAGGAGAAAAAATCAATAGTATCCCAAAGAAACTTGACGGGAAATGTTAAGCATGGATATTCATTACTTGTGATCCTGATAGATAGAAAATGATACAAATTACGATCATCAAGTAATAGATATTAAAGTTAAAGGAAAAATGAGTAGGTTGTTAGACCTCAAGGAGCAAAGATGTAAAATTGTAAATATTGAAGTTGTATTATGGACCAAAAAGAAGGTATGCGACTACAAAAGCCATCGCTTCTGATTTGCCAACTACTTCTGAAAGAAAATTTGGAGACCAAATGATGAGGCTAAAACCTTGAGACTAACAATCATATCACAATAAGTCATCAAAGTCCTCAACTTCCAAAGCAGGGAGAGGAAGTGTTAATCATGATTATGGGCATAAAATTGTCAAATGTTGCATGTAATTTTGACAGAACATCTGGTTACCTTCATGGTCACCTGCATGTACATTGGAAAATGCAACCAATATTAGTCCAGCAACACAGATGGCCACACCAGCAAACTTCCTGAGTCCGTATTTTGTGTTCGGGAAAAACCAGGTAAGAAATATGAGACACAGAATTGCCCAACAATCCAGAAGCTAGCAAAATGTTTGTCAAAGATGTGTACCGATAGGCCTTCACCACTACGGTGAAATGCATGTTTAAAGCTGTTTCGGATTCAAGGAACTAATTATATAACTTGTGAGGATTGAGTTTTTCGCTTAAAGCTAAAAGAACTGAGTGAACATTTAGAAGATAAAGTAGATGATATTACAGTTGATAAAACAAGTCAATAATAAAATTTTCTGGCATTGGTTAGACATTAATTTGAAGTAAAATAGTTGTTTGAAAAGCACCAATGATTATTAAAACCAAGTAACTCCTTGTCATGAGCACAAGATTCATTGGACTAAGCTCGCTCTTCCAACAGATAAAAGAAGAACAAATGGTATTGTTACGGCATAGCCCTAGCTGTAGTCATTTTCCCGAAGAAATGGTATCATGACACCGACCACTTGGCTCATGGCCGGACAGATTTTTCATCAGAAAAGCATAATTGTTATCCAGTCAAAAATAACTTGGATCGATGACCATCATATAACAGATACCAAGAAAATTGGCCTCCATATCAACAATAGCAAGAATCATGATCGTAGTACCAATCTATCTGCACAAGAAATCAAACAGGAAATATGTTCATAAATACCATACAACAGGAGCTGCTATGTTACAAAGTTCGACATGGAGGTCTAGCTATGTGCACTAACCATGCAAAGGAAAATACCAAGGTTCTTCATGCAACATGTTTGAATTTTGATTGTATCAGTAAATATTCTTCGCATAAAGTTTTACTTCTCCACAAATTATAAGTGATGATGAGAAATGTGTCTGAAATTTGCAAACCTTGAAGAGGCTGCGAATCAGTATACCTATATGGAATAATTCTTCCAATGAACTGAGAAGATAAAGTCATTATTCATTGCTGTCAGATGTTTGGATGTCTAAAAGTGAAAAAAATTATGAAGATGTTTACCTTAACACAAAATTAAAGATTGCAGATTGCAGCAGAATCTGACTTCCAAGATTGTTCTAGCTCCCGATTGATTAGCTTCTCCTTTTCCACCACGAACAAGAAACTCGAACGGTATTACACAAGATCACAAGTTGAACCTTGTATGTTTTCCACAGCAAGCACACCCAAATCCATTTAAATCACTCTCAGAACTCTGTATTTTCTCTCTCGGAAAGAGAAGAAAAAAAGGGGTGAAGATCGTAGAAAACTCTCATTGTTGGGGATAAACCCCGCTCCTGCCGAAGTCAAGTTCGGTGCCCAGCCTGATGCGGCCAGTAGCCACGGAAGAGCTTCAGCGGACGGGTCTTGATCGAACTATTACAGTCGATCGAACTGCTTAGCGATCGAGCTCCTTCGGACTCCTAGCAGCCGACCGAACTGCTTAGCGGCCGAGCTCCTTCAAACTCCCAGTGGTCGGACTTTAGTCGAACTCCTCAACCACCGAGCTTCAGTCGGACCTCCGCGAGGGCCGAACTCTCTCCGCATCCAGACGCCTGCGGAAGCCGAACTCTCTCTAAGCTTCCTCTTCGGTCGGATTCCTTCAGCAGCCAGACTCCTCCCGAGCTTTTCCTTCAGCCGAACTCTCCTACAAGCCCAAACTCCTCTGGACGAATTGTCGCCATCAGTCTGCAACAGGCGACAAGACTGGACAATATGGCCGCCACTACTGGCGACACCACTCTCTCCATAACTAGCCCCATGCGGCCCATGACCTGCTAGTATGACTGTCACTATCCGCCTGACGACGCCTTCCTCTTCGTACCGAACTCCATGCGGCCCCAACGGCTCTCTGCCAGGTGGTATGACCGTCACCATCAACTAAGCTCCGCCTATAAAGGACCCTTAAGATACGCTAATCTCGAGACTCTGATCTCTAAGCTCTCCTCTTCTTCTCCAAGCTTCGGAACTCATTCCTGAGCACTCCATTCCTGTTGGCCAGAGCTGACTTGATCGTCGGAGGGTTCTGCCGGAGCCACCCCCCACCGGCTCCGGATGGAACTTTATTTTGCAGATCCCCGACGGCGACCTCATCGGCCTCCACTCCAGCGGATTTCGATGATGAACAATTTCTGCGTCAATGGATTACCGCTAGAGGAAGGGCCTGAACCTCCAAGGTTTTCTTGTTCTTAAAGGAGTGCTCGGTGATAATTTCTCTCTTCCCTCTTCGGAGATCTCTCTTCTTCCTCACCAGAGTTCTTTTCCAAAAAGAAAATACCTCCCAGGAGAGCTTCGACTCGGCGATTGGCAGCTTGCGCGCCAGGTCCGTCTGCTCCCATTTCAGCTCCGGCAGCTCAGGTCCCACACGAAGCCACCGCAGACGTGGAGCAGTTCAACCTGCTGGTCGGGTTCGTGGCCCCATCGAGATGATGCTGGCCGTGCGACAATCTCCGATGGGGACTTTGCCCGCAAATCCACCATGAGGATGCGAGGAATCGATCTTAAGGAAGAGCATTCGGGCATACCAATCACCCTAAGGAAGAAGAAACAAGAGCAGAAATTCTTCCGCCGAAGCGGAACGAAGTTCGGCAGCTCAAGGAAAGCCGAACTCCACCTCGAAGCTCGTCATCGGAATGAAGTTCGATGCAAGTGAGGCCGAACTCCCGCTCGAGTATGTCACCAAGGAAGCCCCCTACAAAGATTTCACAGGAGGTGAGATAAAGTTCGGCCGCACTCACGACCGCCCCAGGGCAAGCGAGGCCAAACTCCCTCTCGAGTATGACTCCAAGGAAGCCCCGACAAAGGGGCATGAAGTTCTCCCATAGGTTTCACAAAGGGATGGAATGAAGTTCGGCCGCGCTTACGACCTCTACAGCACAAGCAAGGCTCAAATTTTTCGAGCTCGCCACCAAGAAATTCTCGATAGAAGGGCGTGAAGAAGTCTCCCTCCCAAAAGGTTCCACGACTGCGCCCTCCTCAACGCTCCTCGAACTCAAATTCTCATCGAAGTTAAGAACCAGCTACCAAGACCAGAAGGATTACAGTCTCCCCCAAACAAGCACGATCGAAGTAAGTACTGTCTCTACCATCGTGACCACGATCACGATACTGAGGAATGCATCTAGCTCTGAGACGAAATTGAGGAACTCGTCAAAAAAGGGTGGCTGGATAAATTCCTCCGACACCAGCCTGAAGCAGGAAAAGATCGATCAAGGGCGCTGCCATAGCCAGAGATGGTAAGGAGCTCAGCGCTGCAATAGCCAGAGATGGCAAGAAGGTCGACCACCTCACGACGTCATCCACATTATCCCTGGGAGGAGCTTGGTACATCGGTGATTCGTCGTCTTCCGGCATCAAAGCCAAGAGATGCATGCTCCAAATTACGGAGGCCAGCATGAGATGGAGGAGGTCATCCGGCCCGAAGTTAACGCCTGAAGAAATGCGGAGGAACAACGCTACTACGATCCTGAAATACAGAATTTGGGGATGTGTTGCCAGTAACTTTCTTTCAATAAATTTTTTTCCTTTCAATAATATTGTTTCTGGATGCAAAAACTATGCAATGACAGGAAAGAAGTAGTCGATAATTGTTCGTTAGAAACAGGAGGAGAACCTCGTCCTAACACGAGCAAAGGCGAAGGCCTCGTTCACAAAGGACGAGATGGGGGAAGAGGCCCTGATAACGGTCCTTACGTGCCCCCACAGTCTGTTAGGAATAGAAGGAGAACTTTATCCTAACGCGAGCAACAACCTCGGCTAGAGATAAGATCTCTCCCGAGCGAAGGCCTCGTTCACAAAGGATGAGATGGAGGGAGAGGCTCTGACAATAGCCCTTACGTGCTCCCATAGCCCATTAGGAACAAGAGGAGAATCTCGTTCTAACGCAAGCAACAACCTCGGCTAGAGATAAGATCTCTTTCGAGTGATCGGATCAACCTCGACTAGAGATAAGATCTCTTCCGAGTGACCGAGTCAACTTCGACTAGAGATAAGATCTCTCCCGAGCGACCGTGGGTCCGTTAGGAGCAGGAGGAGAACCTCATCTTAACGCGAGCATCAACCTCGGCTAGAGATAAGATCTCTTCCGAGCGACCGTAGGCCCGTTAGGAATAGGAAGAGAACCTCATCCTAACGCAAGCATCAACCTTGGCTAGAGATAAGATCTCTCCCGAGCGACCATGGCCCATTAGGAATAGGAGGAGAACCTCGTCCTAACGCGAGCATCAACCTCGGTCAAAGATAAGATCTCTCCCGAGCGATCGGTGACAACCTTGGCTAGAGATAAGATCTCTCCGAGCGACCGTGGGCCCCATTAGGAATAGGAGGAGAACTTCGTCCTAATGCGAGCATCAACCTCAGTCAGAGATAAGATCTCTCCCGAGCGATCGTGGACAACCTCGGCTAGAGATAAGATCTCTTTCAAGCGACCGAGTCAACCTTGGCTAGAGATAAGATCTCTTCCGAGCGACCGTTGACAACCTTGGCTAGAGATAAGATCTCTCCTAAGCGATCGTGGCCTGTTAGGAATAGGAGGAGAATCTCGTCCTAATGCGAGCATCAACCTCGATCAGAGATAAGATCTCTTCCGAGCGATCGAGTCAACCTCGATTAGAGATAAGATCTCTCTCGAGCGATCGATGACAACCTCGGCTAGAGATAAGATCTCTTTCAAGCGACCGTGGGTCCGTTAGGAACAGGAGGAGAACCTCGTTCTAACACGAGCATCAATCTCGGCCAGAGATAAGATCTCTCCTAAGTGACCGTGGACAACCTCGGCTAGAGATAAGATCTCTTTCGAGCGATCGAGTCAACCTCGACTAGAGATAAATCTCTCCGAGCGACCATGGGCCCGTTAGGAATAGGAGGAGAACCTCATCCTAATGCGAGCATCAACCTTGGCCAGAGATAAGATCTCTTCCGAGCGACCGTGAGCCCGTTAGGAACAGGAGGAGAACCTCGTCCTAATGCGAGCATCAATCTCGGCCAGAAATAAGATCTCTCTCGAGCGACCGTGGACAACCTCGACTAGAGATAAGATCTCTTCCGAGCGATCGGATCAACCTCGGCTAGAGATAAGATTTCTTCCCGAGCGACCGTTGACAACCTCAGCTAGAGATAAGATCTCTCTCAAGCGATCGTGGGCTCGTTAGGAATAGGAGGAGAACCTCGTCCTAACGCGAGCATCAACCTCGGTCAGAGATAAGATCTCTCCCGAGCGACCGTGGATAACCTTGGCTAGAGATAAGATCTCTCCCGAGCGATCGGAGCCCGTTAGGAACAGGAGGAGAACCTCATCCTAACGCGAGCAACAACCTCGACTAGAGATAAGATCTCTCCTGAGCGACCGTGGACAACCTCGACTAGAGATAAGATCTCTTCCGAGCGATCGAGTCAACCTCGGCCAGAGATGAGATCTCCTCCGAATTTCGATATGAACCAGCATGGAGATCAGAAGAGAACTTTGGCAGTCATCTTTTCTACACTTTCTTCCTTCGAGTTTTAAACTCGAAAGTGGGGGGGCTATTGTTGGGGATAAACCCCGCTCCTACCGAAGTCAAGTTTGGTGCCCAGCCTGATGCGGCCAGTAGCCATGGAAGAGCTTCAGCGGATGGATCTTGATTGAACTATTACAGCCGACAAACTGCTTAGCGATCGAGCTCCTTCAGACTCCCAGCAGTCGATCGAACTGCTTAGCGGTCGAGCTCCTTCGGACTCCCAACGGTCGGACTTTAGCCAAACTCCTCAACCACCGAGCTTCAGTCGGACCCCCGCGAGGACCAAACTCTCTCCGCATCTAGACGCCTGCGGAAGCCAAACTTCCTCCAAGCTTCCTCTTCGATCGGATTCCTTCAGGAGCCGGACTCCTCCCGAGCTTTTTCTTCAGTCGAACTCTCCTACAAGCTTAAATTTCTCTGGATGAACTATCGTCATTAGTTTGCAATAGACGACAAGACTGGACGATATGGCCGCCACTACTGGCGATACCACTCTCTCCGTAATCAGTCCCATGCGGCCCATGACCTGCCACTATGGCTGTCACTATCCGCCTGACGATGCCTTCCTCTTCGTACCGAACTTCATGCGGCCCCAACGGCTCTCTGCCAGGCAGTATGACTGTCACCATCAACTAAGCTCTGTCTATAAAGGACCCTCCAGATATGCTAATCTCGAGACTCTGATCTCTAAGCTCTCCTCTTCTTCTCCAAGCTCTGGAACTCATTCCCGAGCACTTCATTTCTGTTGGCCAGGACTGACTTGATCATCAGAGGATCCTGTCGGAGCCACCCCCCACCGACTTTGGATGGGACTTTATTTTGTAGGTCTCCGACGGCGACCTCATCGGCCTCCACTCCAGTGGATTTCGACGACGATCAGTTTCTGCGTCAACACTCGTAAATTCATAAATAACTTTCCACCTCCTTAAAAGGTGTCGAGCAACTCAACTGTAAAAAATAATTAGATAACCATTAACTAATATCAAAACAACCTTTTAATTTCAAATGACTCTTTAAATTCAAACTTTTTCAAAAATCAAATATTTAACTTGGGTCAAATCATAATATAAGTCAGCCCATCATGGGCATCCTATATTCTCACATCTTCCACTCGCACATGATGGGATGATCCATACAGAGCTTTCTCTTGGATTTTCATACTGAGTGGGTTGCTGTAACTGTATGGGCACTAAGTTTGGAAGCTCTTATACTAAAAATCCATCTCAGGACTAGCATAAGAAACTACAATCCTTTTATTTCTCAAATATATCATAAAAGTGCCTCAGATATCTTAGATCTGTCTACATATACTCATACGTGGCATCTCTAATCTCTCATGAGTCTTTTCCACCCAGAGCTATACCACTATGATCTTCTGTATGTCTTGTGTCCACGCTTATGATGCTTCTAGAAATAGCTTCATAACGGACATGTCTCAGACACAAGCATAGTGTGTGCATGCCCGATCTTCTTTTTATTCACATATCATTTAGATCAGAATTAGTTGCTTTTTTGATATTACTCCTTTAGGTTGCATTATCATAACCTTTGGATACATGCCAAAACAGCATACACTAACTCTTCACCTCATGATATTGTCAAAGTGATCAGGGTATCATTGAAAAGATTCTATACCTTTCTGAGACTCACACAGCAATGAAGCAAGGATTCATTCATTTGCTTCCCAATCATAGTCTTTAAGCACATGCAGTATAAAACAAATGCTATGATGTACCTCTTATTCTATAAGAGTGTTTATCGATTTTCTTTGCTTTACACCGTACAGATCTTAGTCCAAGCGCCCTCGACACTTGACCCGAGTTCTACCACTCCACTCGCCCTTATAGCGTCTGGAGGAGATCTCGCATTTGGCTATAGGTATTATGGATGGTGGTAATCCATAATTCGATCCATATATTATGTTTCTCCTGGATCTCATCCCAGTCTCTTACCAAGGCAACATTATAAACTGTATTGTATTCTTATGTACCACGGGGCACCTTTTGGCTGCCATTTTCAATGCTAAGAAATATAAAATGTCTCATCTTGGCTCACTCCTCATAAGCCCCCAAGATGATTGCTCGTGTCAGAGAGCCAATGTTAATTACCAAACTGTACGGCATACTATGATATTGTATACATATTCACTAAAAAAAATCACTAAAGAAAATATCAAATTTATTCATTTAAAGAAAATTATTTTCATACATCATGTTCAGACATAAAGAAGCATAAAAAACTTTACAATCTATACAATCCTAGAGATTTCACGTGATCAATAAATACATCTTTAGGGATTGGCTTTGTCATGGGATCTGCCACAATCTCATGTATGGTAATGTACTGAGAGTTATTTTCTTTTGTGCTATTACATTTCTCATAAAGTTATACTTCGTGCCTGTGTGATTCGTCCTGCTATGATACTTAAGATCTTTTGTGTAGGCTATGGCTGCTTGGCTATCATAATAGAGTTTTACTGGCTCTATCTTTCCACTAGTGATCTCCAAATAGCCCATAAATCGTCTCAGCCATACTGCCTCTTGCACTGCAATAGAACATACAATAAATTCTACTTTCATGGTTGATAATGTCATGCATGTTTATTTCTTACTGCTCCAAAATATAGTACTGTTGGTGCAGAATCTGGTTGACACCGAAACGAGCTGGAGTTGGAGAAGAAGAGGTCGCCATCGATGATCTACAAAATAAAGTTTCATCCGGAGTCGGTGGTGGTGGCTCCGACAGGATCCTCTGATGATCAAGTCAGCTCTTCTGAATAATAGAAATGGAGTGCTCAGGCAAGAATTCAGGAGAGTTTTGTAAAGGAGAAGAGAGCTTAGAGAAAATGTATCTGAAGGATCTCTTTTTATAGACGGAGCCTATCGTAACCGTTCGATAGTGGAGTCGTCTGTAGCAGACTGATAAATAACAATCGTAACCATCCTGATAAATGATAGTCGTAACCATTCGATAGTGGGATCGCCTATTTGTTGAGATTTAATAGTCGAAGTTCGGAGAAAGCAGATGTTGGTTGATGAAGAACTTTGATATATATCAATTCTCCAGAGAAGTTTGGACTCCTAAAGAAAATACGGTTAGAGAAGATCATCTAAGAGAAATACTACTTAAATCTGAAAGTAATCCATTGGAGGAATCTAGATGAAGTTTGACTGAAGGAGAAGTCCGGAAGGAGTTCGACTCCTAGAGAAATCCGACTGAAGGAGACATCTGAAAGAAGTTCGGTTCCTATAAAAATCCAACTAAAGAAGACGTTCGAAAGAAGTTTGGCTCTTGTAGAAATCTAACTGAAGGAGAGGTTCGGAAGGAGTTCAGCTCCTGGAAGAATCCAACTGAAGGAGAGGTCCGGAAGGAGTTCAACTCCTATAGAAATTCGACTGAAGAAGAGGTCCGGAAGGAGTTCGGCTCCTATAAAAGTTCGACTAAAGAAGAGATTCGAAAGGAGTTCGGTCCCTGAAAAAATCTGACTGAAGGAGAGGTTCGGAAGAAGTTTGGCTTCTGAAGGAATCCGACTGAAGGAGACGTCCGGAAGGAGTTTGGCTCCTGAAGGAATTCGACTGAAGGAGACGTCCGAAAGGAGTTCGACCGCTGGAAGGAGTCCGAGTGCTTGAAGAAGTTTAGCTGGGATTCGACTGTTGGAGGGAGTCCAGGAGGGATTCGATCGCTAGAGGAGTTTGACTGCTAAAGGAGTTCGATCGGGGTTCGACTGCTGGAGGAAGAATTTTCAATCGAAGCTTTCCATGATTACCAGTCGCATTAGACTAAGCATCAGACTAGACTTCGACGGGAGCGAAGTTTATCTCCAACAATAGTCTCCCCACTTTCGAGTTCAAAATTCAAAAAAAAAAGTACAAAAAGACGACTGTCGAAATCCTTTTTCGGGCTCTACACCCATTGAGGTTGAAGTTGAAGCTCGGAGGAGATCTTATCTCTAGTCGAGATTGAAGAAGATCTTATCTCCTATTGACGTTGGCATTGAAGCTTGAGGGAGATCTTATCTCCAGCCGAGGTTGAAAGGGATTTTATCTCCTATTGAAGGGTTGGAGCTCGGAAGAGATCTTATCTCCAACCGAGGTTGAAGGAGATCTTATCTCCTGTTGAGGTTGAAGTTGAAGTTCGGAGGAGATCTTATCTCCAGTCGAGATTGAAGAAGATCTTATCTCCTGTTGACGTTGGCATTGAAGCTCAGGGAAGATCTTATCTCCAGCCGAGGTTGTCCGAAAGAAGTTCGACTCCTGGAGGAATCCGTCTGAAGGAGAGGTCCGAAAGAAATTCGACTTTTATAGAAATTCATCTGAAGGAGAGGTCTGAAAGGAGTTCGACTCCTGTAGAAATCTGACTGAAGAAGAAGTTGAAGGAGATCTTATCTCCTGTTGATGTTGAAGTTAAAGCTCGAGGAAGATCTTATCTCCAGCCGAGGTTAAGGAGATCTTATCTCCTGTTGACGTTGAAGTTGAAGCTTGGAGGAGATCTTATCTCCAGCCGAGGTTGAAGGAGATCTTATCTCCTATTGACGTTGGCGTTGAAGCTTGGGGGAGATCTTATCTCTAGCCGAGATTTAAGAAAATCTTATGTCCTATTGACGTTGAAGTTGAAGCTCGGAAGAGATCTTATCTTCAGTCGAGGTTAAAGGAGATCTTATCTCCTATTGACGTTGGTGTTGAAGCTCGAAAAAGATTTTATCTTCAGCCGAGGTTGAAGGAGATCTTATTTCCTATTGAAGGATTGGAGCTCGGGAGAGATCTTATCTCCAGCCGAGGTTGAAGGAGATCTTATCTCCTGTTGATGTTGGCATTAAAGCTCGGAGGAGTTTTTATCTCCAACCGAGGTTAAAGAAGATCTTATCTCTTGTTGACGTTGAAGTTGAAGCTCGAAGGAGATCTTATCTCCAGTCGAGGTTGAAGGAGATCTTATCTCCTGTTGAGGTTGAAGTTGAAGCTCGAAGAAGAGTTCCAATCTTGGGTTTCTGCGCTTGTTTCTTGTTGCGGACGTCAAGCTCATTGTGGATGCCGAGCCTGCTGTGGACATCGAACTAGGACCTCTCTTGTGAATCAGGATAAGGTTCTATCTTTCACATTTGGCTTAGTCAGATTATCATGGAAAAATACTTGTTAGAATTCTCCACCGAGCTTCTTCCTTCTCCATGTCTTTGGCCTATGAGTTTTTGATTTTTGCTCATATTAGGATGAGGTTCTTCTTCCGTTCTTAATAGACGACAGAGGCATATTAGGGCCATTGTCGGAGCCTTTCTTCTCACCTTGTCTTAAATAATTGAAGGTCTTTGACTTGCCCATGTTAGGATGAAGTTCTCCTCTGGCGCCAATCTTATTGCTAACATGACCACTTTTGATTATTTTTTTTTTATCGTCACATAGTTTTTGCACCAAGAAATAATAATGTTGAAATGGAGGAGTTTTATTGAAGAAAAATTACTAGCAGTACATTCTCAGACTCTCTGAGTTTCAAGGTCATGGAAGCGTTGTTCCTCCGAGCTCCTTAAGACGATAAGTTCCGGACTGAACGATCTTCTTTATTTCATACGGGCCTTTCCAATTTGGAGCAAGCCTCCCCTAGCTTCTAGGCTGAGAGATGGTGGCTTGTCGAAGTACTAAGCCCCCCCAGAGATAGCATTGATGATGCCAGAAGACTGCCGATCTCCTTGTTGTTCCTCCCTCATTGGTGGTTCTAGCTG
Organism: Cocos nucifera; assembly: GCA_006176705.1. Classification (NCBI taxonomy): domain Eukaryota; kingdom Viridiplantae; phylum Streptophyta; class Magnoliopsida; order Arecales; family Arecaceae; genus Cocos; species Cocos nucifera. Next base: position 1,426,217 of record QRFJ01000255.1, on the reverse strand, counting down.
CGATAGCACCCTTGGCTGATCTTCTCTTGCTTCAGACTGGTGTCTGAGGAATTGACCTAGCCGACCTCTCCCGATGAGCTCCTCAATCTTATCTTGAAGCTGAATGCATTCTTCTGTATCGTGGTCGTGATTATGATGATACAAACAGTACTTGCTTTGATTGCGCTTGTTTAGGGGAGATCGTAACTCTTTTGGTCTTGGTAGTTGATTCTTAATTTTCATCAGAACTTGAGTTTTATGAGCATTAAGGGAAGCATAGTTGTAAAACCTTTTGAGGAAAGAACTTCTTCTCACTCTTCTATCGGAGCTTCTTTGATGACAACCTCGAGGAGGAGTTGGGCTTGCTTGCGCTCGGGGGGAGTCCATGAGTGCGGCCAAACTTTGTTCGACCCTCTATTAGCGGTGGGTCTATTGGACTCACTCGCCTGCCGCTCTCTTGCGACTTCTTCATCCTTCATCTTGAAGGCTTCTTCCGCTTAGGCATATTCTTCAGCCCAAGCTAGCAGATCGGCAAAGTTTCTAGGGTACTTCTTCTTCAGGGAGAACAATAAATCATTCTTCTGAAGGCCATCCTTGAGTGCGGCCATTGCAATAGACTGGTTCAGGTTTCGGATCTCTAATGCAGTAGTATTAAATTGGGTAACATAAGCCCGAATCGATTCTCCCTTCTTCTGTTTGATATTCATCAGAAAATCCGAACCTCGGCATGGACATCGACTGCTGACGAAGTGAGTTACAAACTGATGGCTCATCTAGTCAAAGAAGAAAATTATACCTGACTTCAATGTCGAGTATAAATTTCTTGCTACTTTCTTTAAGGTAGATGAAAAAGTTCAGCATAAGATGGCGTCTGATGCGCCATGGAGCAGCATCATGATCCGGAAGGCCTCCAGATGATTGATCAGATCAGAGGTTCCATTGTAGCTTTCAAATTGAGAAAGCTTGAAGTTCGATGGAATGGACTCTTGCATAATTCGAGAAGAGAAAAAAGAATCAGTGCAGACATCGTCATGGCGAGCCAGGGCGACATGGTGGGGTTTCTTAATCCGTCGGTCCATTTTTCATAATTTCTGATCGAGGACGTCGTCTCGATCGTAGATCTTCAAAGATTTTCGATCGTAGATGGGGAAGGTCTCTTTCGAAGAAGAATCATGATCCAAACAAGGATCCTCTGCTCTCTATTTCTCCTTCTCAAGGGCGATGGGTATACTAGCCCAAGTGCTCTTTCTCGAGATCGATTCCTGACATACTGATGGTGGATTTTCTGACAAAATTACTGCTGGAGGCTGCTGCATGATCTACACCATCTCGGTGAGGCCCTGAACCTACTGCATTAGCAAGTTAAACTGCTCCGAATCTATCATGGCCATCGGTGGAGGAGGTTGAAGCACCAGCACTGGAGCAGGAATGAGTGGGTCTGGCTCGAATCTGATGGTAGAAGCGATAGATCTTCAAGTAGCCACCTTCTTTGGAGGCTTTTTTTGGGATCGAGGGAGAGGATGGAGATGGACCTTGAAAAAGAAGATCCATAGGATTGGTTGAGCACTCCTTTAAGGATAAGGGTACCTCAAAAATAGAGCCCTTTCTTTAGCATCAATTCTGTTGGTGCAGAATCTGGTTGACGCCGAATCGAGCTGGAGTTGGGAAAGAAGAGGTCGCCATCGGTGATCTGTAAAATAAAGTTTCATCTAGAGTTGGTGGTGGTGGCTCCGACAGGATCTTCCGACGATCAAGTCAGCTCTTCTGGCCAATAGAAATGGAGTGCTCAGACAAGAATTCAGCAGAATTTTGTGAAGGAGAAAAGAGCTCAGAGAAAATATATTTGGAGGGTCCCTTTTTATAGATGGAGCCTATCATAATTGTTCGATAGTGGAGTCGCCTATAGCAGACTGATAAATGACAGTCATAACCATCCTGATAAATGACAGTCATAACCATCCGATAGTGGGATCGTCCGTTTGTTGAGATTTAATAGTCGAAGTCTGGAGGAAGCAGGCATTGGTTCGTGAAGAACTTTGACATATATCAATTCTTCAGAGGAGTTCGAACTCCTAAAGGAAATACAGCTAGAGAAGATCATCTAGGAAAAATACTAATTAAAATCTAAAAGTAATCCACTGGAGGAATCTAGATGAAGTTTGACTGAAGGAGAAGTTCGGAAGGAGTTTGGCTCCTGGAGGAATCCGATTGAAGAAGACATCTGGAAGGAATTCGGCTCCTATAGAAATTCAGCTGAAGAAGATGTCCGAAAGAAATTCAGCTCTTATAGAAATCCGACTGAAGGAGAGGTCCGAAAGAAGTTCGACCCCTGGAGGAATATAACTGAAGGAGAGATTTGGAAGGAGTTCGGCTCCTGTAGAAATCCGACTGAAGGTGAGGTTCGAAAGAAGTTCAGCTCCTGAAGGAATTCGACTGAAGGAGAGGTTCGAAAGGAGTTTGGCTCTTGGAGGAATTCGACTGAAGGAGACGTCCGAAAGGAGTTCGACCGCTGGAGGGAGTCCGGGTGCTTGAAGGAGTTCGATCGGGGTTTGACCGCTGGAGGAAGTCCAAGAGGGGTTTGGTCACTGAAAGAGTTCGGCCGAGGTTCGGCTGCTGGAGGAAGAATTCTCAATTGAAGCTTTTCATGATTACTAATCGCATTAGGCTAAACATCAGACTGAATTTCGGTGGGAGCGGAATTTATCCCCAATAAGTACCATTATTCAACAAGAATACATAACTAAAAGTGGATTTTTTTCATCCAGATCTCCACCCCAGTCAGCACCTGAGTAACCTACCAATTGCAAGTCACTCCCATGGTAACACAATCTATAAGTAGCAGTGCCCCTTAAGTATCTCAAGATTCTTTTGATTGCTTGCCAATATTTCTACCCTAGATTGGACTGATAATGACTTATAAGGCCTATTGCATAACAAGTATTGGGATGTGTGCACAGTATTGCATACATCAAGCTCCCAACAGTGCTGGAATAAGGGACTTTCTTCATGGAATCTCTCTCAAATTAAGTCTTAGGACACATTACAAAGCTCAAAGTTTCACCTTTAGCAATAGGAGTATCTATAGGCTTACAGTCCTTCATCCTAAACCGCTTAAGAATCTTCTCAATATATGATTCTTATGACAAAATGATTAGGTTCTTGGAGCGATCTCTTTGGATTTTAATTCCAAGAATAAATTTTGTCTTACCCATGTCCTTCATCTCAAAGTTTAAGGACAGCCAACTCTTAATGGTATTCACGAAAGATAGACTATTTTTGGCTAATAGTATATCATCCACATAAAGAGATAATATGACAAAATCTGTCTCAGACTGCTTCATATATACACAGTGATTCTCATCGATCATCTAAAAGTTATAAGATGAAATAGCTCGATGAAACCTCAAATACCACTATCTAGATGATTGCTTAAGTCCGTAAATAAACCTCCGAAGTCTGCAAATTTTGTGCTCCTGATTTTTCTCAATGAAACATAATGGCTGTTCTATATAGATTTCTTCATCTAGTACTTCATTAAGAAATGCAGCTTTTACATTCATCTGATATAACTCCAAGTCCAACTTAGCAACTATAGTAAGAATAAGTCTAATAAAAGTGAATCTTACAACAGGCAAAAAAGTATCCTCATAATCAATTCTTGACTATTGTATGTATCCCTCAGCTACTAAGCGAGTCTTGTATCTTTCAATACAACCATCTATCTTTCTCTTAATTTTGAGAATCCATTTGTTCCTCATTGCCTTTCGGCCTAGCAGAATGTCAACCAAGTTTCAGACATGGTTAGTCCTCATAGACTCCATCTCCTCTTTCATTACCTTTATCTATTTATCCTTAGCAGGACATGAGAGAGCCTCTTGAACTGAAGTCAGCTCCTCGACATCTCATGGAGTAACTATTAATGCTTCCCCTTCAATCTCAAAATGACATCGGGGAACATTCCTTTGGCTACTCCTATGCAACTGTCTCCTGAGGACTCTTAAATATCCTCCCACTCGGATTAACAGGTGGAGGTACAACTATTTGTTCCTCACTTTCTTGATTCTCATCATTTACTTGTTGATCCGTAATCTCGTAAAATGACACAGTTTTGTCAACATCACCCCTACTAGGAAATTCATTTTCTAAAAATGTGGCATCTCACGACTCAAGTTCTGTTATTCTTCCATCTTCATTCTCACCAATGAAAATATAGCCCTTTGAGTATTTAGAATATCTAATAAATATGCATTTCTTGTCCCTAGGGCCCAACTTCCCATATCTATAAGAAGGATCATGTACATAAGCTGCCGACCCCCAGGGCTATAGTACACTCAAATCTGGCTTTCTACCCATCCATAATTCGTAGGGTATAGAAGCAACAGACTTAGAGGGCACCCAGTTAAGTACGTAGGCTACAATTATCAAAGCATCTTCTTAATAGAAAATGGGCAAGTTAGCCTGCGCCATCATTGACCTAACCATCTCGAGCAAAGTCTTATTCTTTTGCTTTGTAACTCCATTCTGTTGTGGAGTGCTAGGAATTGTCAATTATCTTATAATTCTTTTTTCATCACATAGATCCTTGAATTGATTCGATAAATACTCATGTCCATGGTCTGTTCTCAAAGCCTTAATTTTTTGATGCAATTGATTCTCAACCAAACTCATAAATTATCTAAAGCACTCTAAAGCTTCTGACTTATGGGAGATCAAATAAATGTGACCATAATGAGTATAATCATCAATAAAAGTGATGAAATATAAGGCTCAACGCCTTGCCCTCATACTCATTGGATCATATATATTAGAATGAACCAATTGCAATGGAACATTAGCTCTGGTTTCTTTCCCAAACAGTTTTCTAGTTGCTTTACCTGCTAGGCAATGTTGGCAAATAGACATCTTTATTTTAGTTAAGGACCCTAATACTCTTGCTTTTGCTAACCTATTCATTCTTTCTGGATCCACATGTCCAAGCCTAGCATGCCAAACATTTATATTAGAAACATTATTTAGAATAGAAGATAAAGCAAAACAATGATTATCTAAAATATAACCATTATTAGAAATTATGTCCAATACAATGAAATCATTCAAAAGAAAACTAGAACCAAAAAGTCTAGTTCCTAAAACAATATCAACTGAATTATTGTGGAAATTGACACTGAAACCCAATCTTAGAAGAGAGACAACTGAAACTAAGTTTCGTCGGATTTCTAGAACATATAAAACATTATTTCGGAGTAGGGTTCATCCGCCACACAACTCTAGCTTACATGTTTCGATCCCTTTCACTTCAATACCAGCATTGTTTCCTACATAAAGCCATCTGCTCCTCAAGACAGCCGATAGTACTTAATAAATGCTCCTCTGTCTCTATCTATATAGTCTGTTGCTACTGAATTCATAGTCCATAAAGAATTAGCATCAACCATTAATGCAATGCTAGAAACATAAAGAAAATGAGGATGCTCATCGCATGGTGTTATCTTGTTCTGCTCTGGGCAATCTTGACAAAATGACCCATCTTGTGGCAGCTATAACACTCCACTTTGGTCATATCTTTCGTTCCACCATGCTTCCCTCTCTTCTTAAAATCAAATTTAGCCTTCTCAAAAGGCTTTCTAGATTCCTTTTTTTGCCAGTTCTTCTTCTTCTAGGGTCTCTTATCTTTGCTCTTTTGCTTGGTATTTGAAGTCCCAGCAGTCTCAACCATAAAAGCCTAGTTGGATGTCTTAGCAGCCTCCCAGCGCTCTTCCTCAAAAACAAGATGATGCTCTATATCAGCAAAAGTCTTAACAGACTCATTGTGAGTCATATTGACCTTCATATTCTCCTAACTAGTAGACAAGGATCTAATAACAGCTTGCACCTATTGTTTGTCTGAGAGGTTGTGGCCAGCTGATTTTAGCTCCCGAATTATGTTTGACATCTTTTAAGTGCTGCCTCATTGGAACATTAGGGTGCAACCTTTATGTGTCAAACTTGATCGTCAACCTTCTAAGTTTGGTACCAGAAATGCCCCCAAACTTATCTTTCAGTGCAATACACATGGCCTGAGCCTTCTTATAAGACTCATACTCACACATAAGATCATCGGCCATACTACTCAGCAACGTAATGTGAGCAATGCTATTTTTCTTTTTTCAGGCTAGAAAAGCCTCATAATCTCTTTTGTGCTGTTGCGTGTTTCTACGCTCTGGCTCAACCATCACATGGTTCAGTATTTTCAAAATATTCTACTCCTCAAGAATGTACTGAACCTTACGATGTCAAATATCATAATTGTCCCTTATTGTGCTCTGCAATGATATTCTTTGAAGCCATATCTGCACACATAGGAATAGCATAGATCAATATATACATAATATCACATTTGCTGTAGATTGCAATTAGATTAATAATGGTATACAATTAAGTTTATGCTCGAAAGTTAATGTTTGTCTACCCTCATCACATGAAACTTAACTACACCACCATTCCTCTAATTCAATTATGCACAAAACATCAATTATACTATAGTTCTTAAATGAGCCTTTCATCTACCAATTTAAAAACTCCCACTTAGACAAAAAAAAATCTATATGGTTCTTAAACAAGCCCTTCATCTACCAGTTCAAGGACTCCCACTTGGATAAATATGCATCATATAAAACATGTAATGTACAATATCATGCTAAAATTAACATACAAATTGCATGTTTCTCATATTAGACCTAGCATGAAAAAACACGTTATAGTACATATTCATGTTTATCCTAAAAAATTATATGCAAAATAAGCATAAGATAGGACAAATGAAATCTCAAATAATAATAGAAAAATACCATTTTCATAATCTCTGATGGTATTTATAAAAAAATTATGTATATTTTTTATTTATTTAGAGAGAATAGACTTTCAAAATAATTAAAAAATGTATAAACAAGATTTAGATCTGGTCCCATGCGCCTGGCCCAGGCCCAGGTGATCGCATGCTTAGGCGCGGCTTGGGCCCAGGCGGCCGCGCACCCAAGCGGGACCTGAGCCCAGGTGCCTTGCGCCCACGCGGCTTGAACTTTGGCATCGCACATGCAGGTGCATCCCGAACCTTGAACACCACGCGCACAGGCGTGTCCCGAGACAGGTGCCGCACGCGTAGCCTCGGCCCAAGCCTAGGCGCTGCGCACGTCCGCATGGCCCGAGCCCAGGCATTGCATGCACCCGGACAGCCCGAGCCCAGGCATCGTGCGTGCAGGCATGGCACTCGCCCATGCACGTCCTGCATGGCAACCACGCGTGGCCATGGACCGAAGCATCTATCTCTCACGGTCCATGGTGGACTGAAGCCAAAAATCGGTCAATCCTGGGTTCTATGCATCTTGTGTACAGCGTTCTGAGAGATTTTAGGACCTCATGCGAAATCTAGAGGTCTCAAAAATAGGATTAGATAAATATGAAAGCATATTAAGCTCTGATACCAATGAAAAAAATTATGAAAATATTTACCTCAACACAAAATTAAAGATTGCAGATTGCAGCAGAATCTGATTTTCTAGATCATTCTAGCTCCCGATTGATCAGCTTCTTCTTTTCTACCACAAACAAGAAATCTGAACGGTATTACATAAGATCAGAAGTCGAATCTTGTGTATTTTCTACAGCAAATACATCCAAATCCACTCAAATCACTCTCAGAATTCTGCATTTTCTCTCTCAAGAAGAGGAGGAAAGAGGGGTGAAGATCGTATAAAACTCTCATAATTTTACGAATAACTTTCCACCTCCTTAAAAGATATCGAGCAACTCCACTGTAAAAAATAATTAGATAACTATTATCTAATATTAAAATAACCTTTTGATTTTAAATAATTTTTTAAATTCAAATTCTTTCAAAAATTAAATATTTAACTTGAATTGGATTATAATATGAGCCAGCTCATCATCATGAGTGCCCCATATTCTAACAAAAAGCATCATGCATGTAAAGAAGAGTATAATCATTTCCTATCTATATATTACTGAAAACATTGAACTCGTACAAAAGCCTTCAAAATATTCAATATATTGAATATTTATTTATTTATTTTCTTTAAGAATATGTAGAATATGTTCACATTTGGAAAAAATATAGGATTTCTTGAGTCAAAGAAGTCGGCGAAAGTTAAGCGTGACTAATATTCTTGTTCAACTTCAATAAGCATTATTTAACGCGTTCCATGTGCATTCATCATCACTGTACTATTGTTATTGGAGTCAAGCTAAAGAAGACCCACAGATGATTGCCCTACCACATGGACCATTACACATTAATACTATATGAAACCAACAAAAAGGAAAAAATGAAGACCTAAAACCATAAGCTTTCAAATGATGAAAGGTAGAAAACATCATTCAAACAATAAGAATACCAGCAAAATATCTATGCTCAAGGAAGAATTCCCATGAAAATAAAGTTACATAGAGTCAAATATCCTCTTAACCCGAGAAAACATAGTTTCAACATTAAATTTTTAAGAAAAGAATCAAGAAAGCGGGAAGAGTAGAACAGGGTAAAGAGAGAAATCACCGCACCTGGGGCGTTCGCTTCCGATGGATCACGTAGTAGCATAAGCAATTGCCAAAGATTACAGCGTCGGAGCATCGATACCTCGACACTGTCACAGAATTTACCTAAAACACCAAAATAGTTGATTTGGAGTGGAGAAAAAAATATCAACATGTTCAGTTATCAAAATCGGTTGGCTAAAGAAGAAAAAGAAGACCTCGTCTGGAGAGCTAAGGGGAGGAGAAGCCGGTGGAAGTGATGAGTAGCGAGACGAACTGCCCCAACATTAATCCGATTAGAGTCTTCTTCGACTACAACCAACCAAATTTCGCCATGCCGTGCTGGGTGATTATTACTGAGAAGACGTCGGATGGCTGCGGTTTAATTTAAAGATTTCTGAAGTTTGATATGAGTGATGTGAACCGTTGGAAGTTGAAAGCGAGAAAAAGTGTAAAAAATTCTTAAAATATGTTAAATATATGCTTTAGTTCGTGGCCCGATCCTGTTACCAAGCTCTACTTTTTCCATCTTGCCGTTCCCACCAGAATGAGATCTTCCCCCCTCGTGTCACCTCAAATACTGCCGCCGATCGGAAAGAAAGAGAGAAATTTTGAGAGTGTGATCGGGTCAGTAGGTTTCTCCAAGGATCCGTTTGATTGAAATATATTAAAATATAAAATAATTTAATATTTATTTTAAAAATTAATAATAAAAAATAATTTTTATCATATTTAATTAGTACAAAATTATCTTAAAAAATAATATAAAAAATTACTATATTTGATTGAAGATAAATTTATATAAAAATATAATCAAATATATAAATATATTTTTTAATATAAAATAATTTTTAATAATAGGATAGCATTATCACCTCAAGTTAGTTTTTATATAATTACTATAATCACATATCTCTTTGTATCATGCCATTTTTATTTTAATTTTTTGTAAAAAATTTTTATTCAATAAATTTAGAAAAATATTAGAATAAATTGAATGATGGTATATGTAATTTTATTGGAAGTATTTTTGTCATATATAAATTAAATTTATCAAATATCAATTTTTGATGATATTTATTTTATTTTTTTTTTCTAAAAATAAATATGAGGCCCATCATTTTTTTTATCATCTTTTTTTTTTATTTTTTATATTAAATATGATAATTTGATATAAAAATTATTTTTTTATATCAGAATATCTCGAACCAAATGGATCTAAAAAAACCTCAAAGCCTGAAAACCAGTGACTTTGGAAATTTTATATTATTATTTAGAGAAATATCTCTGTTGGTTTATGATTTGTGGTTTGGTGGGTGGCTTGCAAGAAGTGGAAAATTAAAGACGGATCATTCTTCTATAGTTTTTAAGATGGCTTTCTAGTTTATTATCCACAGAAATTATTAAACTTTGTCTTCTTTTGGATTGCTTGTGATCACTGAGTCCATTACTCATATTTAAGTTGTCTTCGTTCCTGGCATATATGAAAAAGCTAATAATACAGTAAATTAGATAGCATCTCATACAGCTAATCACATAGAATTAATATTATAGAATTTTATGATATATTTTTTATTTAATTATTAAATATTTATTTTTTAATTTTTATAAATATATTTATAATTATTTAATTTAATTCATCTGATCTATGGCAAAAAAAATGAAGTCACCGTTGTATCACCCATAGGTCACTTTGAGATCCATGCATGTGGATGAATTTAAAATGCTTTGAAAGCTGCGTGGTGGGTGATCCTTCATCCAAAAAATTAAAAAAATTTTTAAATATTATTTTTGAAAATACCACAAAATCAAACTCATCGATGTATAGAAGTGAGAGTGGTACGCGTGAACCTCCAACTCCAAACAACCCGTGGGTTAAATTCATGATTTCGACTGCCAAGTTAGCCCAAAGAAATCAGCCACAATTTCTATTCCTCTTTTCTCCCAACGGTGGCCCCCTGCTCCTCACTCCTCCGACCGCCCCCTGTGCTCCCTCTCCTCCATCCAGTACCCTACTCTCCACTCACCCCTCTGCTCACTCTCCTCCGTTCGGCTCCCCTGCCTCCCACTCATTTGACTGCCCCCTATTCCCCATTTGTCCGATCACCCTCCCTCCACTTCTCTGTCCGGCCCCTAGTCGCTCCACTCCTCCAACTAGCCTTGGTTCTCCTCACTCCTCCAATTGGTCTCCCCACTCCCTGCTTCTTCGACTGGCCCCCTCTTCCCCATTGTAGGTCTTTTGAATTTATTTTGATTATTTTTTTCTATCTTCCAGCGGGTTATGAGCCTTTAATCTAATTTCAAAAATAGTTTTTTTAGTCACACAAGAATTGGATTCTATAGGAATTTGATGTTGGATCATAATGTAGTAAGCAATATCACACAGCTAGGTATCATAAATTGATATTGAATATTGTTATTGATCATGTTCAAGGTATTGCTCAATTCACAAGACTAATATGGCAATCAGGGATTGGTGTGATACCTGGATGAACTAACAATATATGATAATTAAATCCTATCTTTCACTCAACTAACTTCTAACTTTCATATGAAACCAATGACCCAAGCATTGATCTAGCAGGTGATAATCTTCATCATTTTTCATGAACATTTCCCAACATTTGATTGTATGTGGTGCAAATCAAGCAAGAGATAAACATTTTATTCTCCTATATCCTTCAATTGTGATTAATAAGTCAGCAATTATTGAAAGAACAATTTGGGTAACTAATGAATGAATTAAAAATATTCAAAAAAGAAATATGTAATAATTAAATGATTATTAATATAATCAATAAGATAAACCATCTCCAAAGCCTACCTATAGTTAGGCTTTGTTGCAGTTCTTCGTAGAATAGATGATATGCTTGTTGAAGAGTTATTAAGAATTTTCAACCTGGCTTTCAAGTCATATGTTCATACAAAATAGTATCATTAAAAAGTAGTTCTACAGTTAGCAAGCACCAGGACTAGCCTTGCTGATCTTCTCATAGGAAAACAAATATTATCTTGAGCAAGACCCACAAAACTACGCATGACACTTCTTACAAAAGCATGCAAGCCTATCTACCTTACTTGCATAATGTAATTAAAGTATGTTTCATACCTAGAGTTCTTGAGAGACTACCTAATTCTATATTGATCCATTATTAACTAAAGAAGTAATTTGGCTTATCTTCTAATGCACACCAGAGTAGGAGGCAAATGCATGTCCAATTGGATATATAACATCTCATAGATTGTCTTATGCAACTTGCTCACTTGAAATAGGAGAATGGTTAATGCAGACCATAAGATCTATTATGATACATATCTTCCTAATGACAAGACAATGAAAAATTTTTATTCGATCTAGTTAAGCATCCCTACTTATATTTTGATTTTCTAATATGTTTGTAGTAGTGGATTTATTTAATATATATGAATGATGATTTTATGCTAAGCATGCTAAAGTTACTCTATTTGTTGTATATATAGTAAAATATGGGAGAAACTGTATAGCTTCATGTTGTATTAATGGTTCTATGGTTAACAGACTATATGGCATAGAGTACAATGGGTAACTATAAAAGGCTGTTAGAATTAAATATTGAATGAAATATGAGTAGTTAGAGGATAAGTTATACAAAATCTTTCTTGTAGATAGAAAAAAAAATAAAATAATGATAATATATTGATATCCATAAGTTGTGCAGCCAATAATATTAAAGTATGAATATTACCGAAGATAAAGATATTCAGATAATTTTTTTAACTGTAAGTTCACATCCATGTTTGTTTGGTATAGAGTTGTATCTAGATGTGCAACCTATTGAAGACACCGGATCTATACCTGATCGGGATGATTATGAAGTAGTTAACTAGGACATAGGAATGACAACTCAAGGTACAATAATGGCTCAGTGAATACCAGTTCGAGATATATAGAAGATCGGTTCTCTATAGTAGACATTGATGTGCCACAGATTACCATCAAACAAGCTTCAATTTACATGATTACTAATGATATGGTTCCTATAGATAATCAGCTCTTTTAGAAAGATGATGTATCATGTGAAGATGATATGAAAGATGATGCTCAATGAGCTAGTACATCACATGATGTAGAGTGTGAAGAAAACAGTGCAGGATTTGTCATGCTACTTTCGAAAAATATTTCAAAAATAGCAATGATGCAACAAAAAATAATTAATCTAATTAATTATCTACTGATCATATCAGATTATTTAATCCTATATATTAGGATCTAAACATAATATGCATGCATACATCAATAGATCTGAAAATAAAACTATGTAATAAACTATTTACTACATATACGTGTTCAAAATACAATATCTTTTTGTGGGTAGTCAATCACCATAATCTGAGTCTACCAGATAATGCATTGGTATCACATCATAGCCGCATATGTGTTCGGCCTGTATGGTTGGTCCACACGGAGCTTCTAATCTCGATCAGCTCCACTGGATTGTTAGCTTCTTATCGGAGCCTTCGATGGTTGATCACGATCGATCCGATCGATCGTATAATTTCTTATTTTTTAGATATTCTAAAAAATTAGAACATAAATATTGGAGGATGATGAAGATATGTTTTAAATTTGGTGGTGATCCGATGCTCACAGCACTCGATCTCTCCATCCGAACCTAGATTTCCAAATCTAGGTTTCACTCAGTCCAAAAATTCTGACATACTAAAAATCCTATCACGTCCTCTCTGTATGGAGTTTTTCTGTGAAATAAGTTTTTATGAAAAGATAACTTTGAGATCTATAATTCTTATTTAGATCATATCTAAAAATAGGATATCCTTAGAGGTAAAAATCATAAGAGAAGAGAGGCATAAAGAAAAAAAAATGCTGCAAGATCCTATTCACCTTCACTCCAAGATTTTTTTCGTCCAGAATTGATGTCCAAATACTCTAAAATTTTTATCACGTAATACTAACCCATTCTCCTACATGCACAAAAATTATCATAATTTATTGATGTAAATACTATAGGAAAATCATATGAAAAATGATAAAAATCAAATGGTTGAGAGGTTTTAACCACTCACTTGATTTCAAAAATCAAATGAGCCTCTTATCCTTATCCAACGCCTCCTCCCTTGTGTTTAACATGCAGAAGGACTTTCTTTTTATGTGTACATTTTTATTTCTTAAAAAATATTCGATAAATAAAAGGGAGGGCGTGGGAAGCAAAGTGGAAAAGTCAAAAATGATGGGCACATGGGAGAATTTGAATTCAAACTTCATTTGATTTGATCCTAATTGGTTTCAACCAAACCAATTAATTTAGATCCAATTAAACTAGGTTAAACCCAACCAAATTAGGCTTAGCCTAATCCAATAAAATTTTAATTAAATTAAAAATTAATTAGATCTACGTCCTGATCAAATTAGGGTCAAAACTTCCATAGAGATTAGATCATCTCATGACCTGATCGAGTCAAATCCAATGAAATCAAATTCAATCAAACTTAATCGAATCCTCATCGCTCAATCAAATTAAGCTAATCAGTAATCAAATTACTAATTAATCCTCTAAAAATATCTGAGTCCAAATCGAATGGGTTATTGGGCAATAAAGTCCTATCAACATGAAACTCTTGAAGAGTCCTAAATCAGTAGAACTCTTGAACCCAGTGTCCCAAACAAATCGAACTCACGATCATAGAGTCTCAGACTAGTGAAACTCTTGATAAGAGAGTCCCAGATGAGTAGGACTCAAAGTCCTAGTCTAGTAGGACTCTTGGTCGCAGAGTCCCAGTCCAGTGAGACTCTTGACTATAGAGTCCCAAACCAATGGAACTTTTGATCAGAGAGTCCCAAACAAGTTAGATTCAGAGTTTCAGTCCAGTAGGACTCTTGATCATGAGTCTTAATCCAATGAAACTCTTGACCATAGAGTCTCAGACTAATGAGACTCTTGATCAGCCATCAGATCAGGTAGAAACTCCTAATGTGTGTGACCCCGTAGGTCCAAACCTAAGCTAGTAGCATAGAAATCAATTTCTATACTAATCGAAGTGACCATCTAGCAATCATACCCGACGTTCAGATCGATCAAATAATCGCAATCGCAATATTCAGAATGTATCGAATATGGTTACCATATAATTCATCCCTATGACCTCTATGTAATAGATGACTCAGGATTAGATTATCAACCCTAGAAAATACATCCATATCGTGTCTTAAAGCAATTAATCCCGTGACTCCTCACTAAGACTACCCTAGCCAAGATTTTGCTAAACTGAAATACAATTGAACACAGCTCTTGAAATTAGGAGCGGTCAATCCCATCTTGATACATGCATCGACTCCATAAGTACTTGACTGTGCTCAAAAATCTTTTATCATTGAATTAGAAATTCAGATAGTCTAGCACCAAAATACAGTGAGTTGCTTGAAAGTCACCATAGTAATCTCAGGTCGGAGGAATATTTATACCCGTATTCCATCGAAGCTAATCTTGACAGGAGAAAAGCCTTGAAGTTGGTTATGTTCAGTGCAGATGTACCCATACATCTCACTTGCATGCCATATCAGTGTCTCAACATTCTTTGGTTATGAGGACAACCAACCTATATGGCACACAATGATCTATACTTGATAAATATTGTTGTCCTAAGTAACAACATATCATTTGATCGTGAACTATTTAAGGACTAAATAACAAATCCTCCCTTGCCGAATCTAGATAGTCTTAAGGATTTCATCACAATACAGAAGTTCATTAGAAGACAACAGAATTTATGATAAAAAATATCAAAATAATTTTTATTAATTTATAATTTATATATAATTATAAATATATGATCCAACTATCAACAGACTGATGATTGGCTTTGGGACATATTTCTAACAATCTCCTATTTGGAATAAAGCTAATCGATGCAGTATCTAATACCTATCTTCGACTTAAAGTCATCGAACTCCTTCATCATAACAGCTTTAGTGAATGGATCGGCCAGGTTCTTCTTTCTATCGATCTTCTGAAGGTCGATGTTATCTTGATCCATAATCTCTCGGATAAGATGGTAGTGGTGTAGAATATACTTCGTCCGTTGATGTACCTTTGGTTCTTTCGCCTGAGCAATGGCTCCAGAGCTATCGCAATAAAGCAGAATTGGACCATCAAGGGATTGTGCTACTCCGAGCTCGGTGATGAATTTTCTTAGCCACACTACTTCTTTGGCAGCATTTGGTGTACATACTCCACCTCACAAACTGAATCAACCATAGTGTGTTGCTTGAAACTCTTCCAGCAGATGGCCTCATCATTAAGGATAAATATATATTCCGACACACTCTTGCTATCATCATGATCGAACTGAAAATTAGAGTCTATGAACCCCACAAATTTTAAGTCTAATTCATCATATACAAGCCACTGGTCCTTAGTATTTCTTAAATACTTCAAGATGGTTTTAACAACCTTTCAGTGATTCTTTCCTGGATTAGATTATTATTTACTCACTACACCTAGTGAGTATGCCATATCTGATCGCGTACATGTCATGGCGTATATTATAGAACCCACTGCTGAAGCATATGGTATTCTATTCATACACTTTTTGTCTAGAGGTGTTGTTGGACAATCCCTCTTTGAAAGAGAAATTCCATGGCCTATCGATAGATAGCCTTTCTTAAAATTTTCCATACTGAATTGTTTCAGCACAGTGTCAATGTACATGGACTAGGATAATCCAAGCAATCTTTTAGATCTATTTCTATAGATCTTCATCCCTAGGATGTAGGAAGCTTCTCCTAGATCTTTCATGAAGAACTATGATGACAGCCAGATCTTTATTTCTTGTAATGCAGGGACATCATTTTCGATAAAGAGAATATCATCCACATACAATACTAGGAATACTATTGCTGAACCATTAGCCCATTTATATATGTAGAGCTCTTCTTCATTCTTAATGAAGCCATACATTTTGATTGTTCTATCAAATCGTATATTTCAGCTCCGAGATACCTACTTTAGTCCATAAATAGACCTCTGAAGCTTATCCATCTTAGACTCATCTATGAATATGAAACCTTCAGATTGTATCATATACATCTCTTCATCCAGCTCTCCATTCAGAAAAGCTATTTCTACATCCATCTGCTAGATTTCATAGTCCAGATGGACATCTATGGCAAGCATTATCCGAATGAATTTGAGCATTGCCATAGGAGAGAACGTCTCATCATAGTCAATATCATAATGTTGACGATATCTCTTGACAACCAGATGGGCTTTATAGATCTTCATCTTTCCGTCTGCGCCTCTTTTTCTTTTGAAGATCCACTTACATCGTATGGGTTTTATCCTTTCGGGTGGGTCAATCAATGTCCATACATCGTTGACCTTCATGGATTCTATCTCAAATTTCATGGCCTTAAGCCATTTCTTAGAGTTGAATCTCTGCATTGCATCCATATAGATGATTGGGTCCTAATCATTCTCATCGAGTTCGATGGGATTCCCGTCCCGGATCAAAAAATCATAGTATCTATTCAGTTGACGTGGTACTTTACCAGATCTCCTTTAGGATGCTTCTACAATGGGTTCTGGGTTTGATCTAATTAGATCCAGCTCAGGTTCAACAACTTGTGTCCATTTTTTCACTTATCGTACTTCATCAAGTTCGATCTTGGAGGTATTAGTTTCTTCACCAAGAAACTCCTTTTCTAAAAAGACTATCTTAAGACTGACAAACACTTTTTGCTCATCAATAAGATAGAAGTAGTATCCTTTGAAATTTTTTGGGTAACCTATAAAACTATACTTATCAGACCTAGGTCCAAGCTTATCTGTCATCAAACATTTAACGTAGGTCGGACACCCCCAAATCCTAAGATGTGAAAGCATTGGCTTATGCCCTAGCCATATTTCATATGGTGTTTTATTAATAGATTTACTCAAAATCCTATTTAGAATATAACAAGCTGACTCGAGTGCATATCCTTATAGAAAGATCGGCAAACCAGCAAACTCCATCATAAATCGAACCATATCCAATAGAATCTGATTTCTTCTTTCAGATACACCATTATGTTGTGGTATTTTAGGAGGGGTCCATTGGGAGAGAATCTCATTCTCCTCAAAATATGTCAGAAACTCATTAGAAAGATACTCACCCCCTCGGTTAGATCGAAGAGTTTTAATACTCTTTCCAGTTTGCTTTTTTACCTCATTTCGAAATAGTTTGAACATTTCAAATGACTCCGACTTATGCTTCATTAAATAGACATACCCATACCTCGATAGATCATCTGTAAAGGTTATGGAGTAGAAATATCCATCTCTAATACTTGAGCTTATGGGTCCACATACATCTGAATGTACTAAACTCAAGAGTTCAGTGGCTTGTTCATCTTTTTCAGTAAAAGATGATTTGATCATCTTACCAAGAAGACAGGACTTACAGGTCAAAAATGACTGACAATCACTAACCTCAAAAATTTTTTCTTGAGCTAACCTGTTAATTCTATTCTTGTTAATATGACCCAGCCTACAGTGCCAAAGGTAGACATCAGACACGTTACTAATTCTAGGGCATTTAATGAAGGGTTGAATCATGTTAACAGACATAGAAAGTCAATAAATTTTATTATTCAATTATCCAATCAAAATTATAATATCATTCAAAATGATATTACAAATTTTTTTTTATTGATATTTCAAAATCATTCATGGTCAAAAAGCGTACAGAAATGATATTCAATAAAAAAGTTGGACAATAATGACATTCATTAAGAATAACTTTATTTAAATTGATTACAAGGTTCATGATTCCTAGAGCTAGAATTGAAACTTATCTTTCATCTCCAACATTCAGAAATCTCTCATCTTGATCAAATCTCCTACTGACCTGCAAGTCCTGCATAGAATTATAAATACGATAAGGACTTTCAGTATCTAATACCCAGGCAGTAGAATCAAATAAAAAAAAATTATAAGGTGTTATCATATAATTACCTTGCCCAGCAACCACTTGCTTCTTCCTCGGCCAGTTCAGATCCAGAGAGACAATGTACAGAGGATAGTTTCTCTTCTAGTGCCTCTACTTTTTGTAAAAGAAGCACTTTGCCAGGCTCTGATCGGACTTGCACTTCTTGGTCTGACCCTGTGCAGTCATCCCAGCATGCGGCTGCACCTTCTTATTTTTTTTCTTCTTATTCTTCTTTCCTTTCTTAAAGGATCGATGACCAGAAGAAGACCCTTTCACTATATTCACCATCTTCTTATGGAGTTGGTAATCTTTCTCAAAGTTCTGCAGCAATTCTAACAAACCGTGGTAGTTCACTGCAGGCTTTATCATTTTAAAATAAGTTAGGAGGGGGAGGAAGGACTTGGGCAAAGAATTAAGGATCGCATCCTTACCGAGTTGCTCGTACAGAGGAAAGCCCAACTTGCTAAGGCACTCAATCATCTCGATCATGTACAATACATGATCAGTGACTGAGGCTCCGTCCCTCATCCGAGCGTTGAAAATGGCACAACTTATTTTATACCTTTCAACGTCGTCTGGCGTGCTAAAAGAGTCATTCAATATTTGAAGCATCTCCTATGGCTGGGCATTTTCAAACCTGTAGCTGAACTCATCATTCATTGCCACCATTATTATACATTGAATGATGGTGCGATCATTGAACCACTTCAGATAAGTGTCTCAGACCGCTTTTCTAGTGTTCGGGGCTGGCTCCTCAGGTGCTCGATCCGTTACCACATAAAGAATGCGCTCATGCTCCAAGATGATTTTCAACTTACGATACCAGCTATCGTAGTTGGATCTCATTAATTTATCATGATCTAACAATGACCGGAGCGATAGGTTAGTGGCCATGTCTGCATAAAAAGAAAAATCAAACCTAATTAGTATATGAATTATTAATCCTAAAGACTTGAACTTCAGTCTAAAAGTCCTCTCACTATTTTATACGAATTGATAGCCTCTACCTCTAATTTGAGGAATTACTCTAATTTCTTAGTGGGTACTAGAATCCACATAGACTATACATGAGCCCAACTTTGGTTGATCAACTCATGTGCACCTATGGATAGATTCAAAATTAATTGTTTCTCTAAACAACTTTTAGTAACATTGATTTTACCCCATAGACCTAATCAGTAGGCTTTGGCCTCCACTAAAAAAGATTCGGTTAGGTCCAACCATTAATATGACCATATTTGGTCTTATCTAACCAATAAATGATCAGGCCTGACTTTGGTTGGCCAACCTAACTACCATCAGAAAGACTTAACCAAATTATTATTTTATGAATGATAATTTTATTAGTCAATAATCACCAGACCTTTGGGCCTTCAATGATCATTATACTAATGAACCCATTATCACTCAACTTAATGGGAGGCTATGATTTAGTTATCTATATAACTGTTTCATTTTTAAGGATCTAATAATTTTAGAGGATTTAGTTAACCAATTTAAAAAAATTCAGCAAGCTATTTTCGATCCTCCCATTGACTTCACCAAGTCAGAAAAGAATCTAATCTAAGCTGGCATTAGGAGCACCTAAATCAGTCAGACTGATTTATCTAATAGACATGAGTGAGCGTAAATCACCAAGTGATCTAATCAAAATCTAACTCACCAGGATGGCCAGGTAAGTGAGATCAGTAGAAGGGATATACCATTAACTCGTCAAAGATCGAATCAGTGCGAGTAGCTTTCAATTAAAAATCACTGGTCAAACTATCAAACTTACCTTAGACACCATTCGGTTCATTAATTTTAATTTGAGCAATCTAGTAATTTTGGATTCGACTCTGTAGTCTTGAATCAAGTCCATTTGATCCTTGTTAAAGGCATGGACTTGACCAACTACAATTATTGTAATTGAGTCTATAGAGTCCTTGACCTAATCTAAATTAACATTTAATTAGATTTGATCAATTATTCTAAATTAGTCCATCTTTTAACTAACCTTAGGTCTAACCCAATTTATGGACCTAATTCAGCTAACCCAATAACCCATAAGTTTATGATTAATGACTTAGAGTCTTAATTCATAATTCTAGATACTAAATCATTATACTTAATTTTTAATTAAGTTTATGGGCTGAGGGTTAGGATTTGATATTTCAAAAATATTTTTAATTTTGAAATATTCTTTACAACTTAGCATTATTCACCAATTGAATCGACTCATTTTAAAATTAAATCATCTCATTTCACAAACAACACTAGTTGTAGGGTTTAATCTGAAACTATATACACTACATAATCATGAAATCATGAATCAAATTTTATCCAATTATGTATTCATGATTATAAATTAGATTAAAATCTAATATAATTAAATCATAAAAATATTAGATCAAATTTAATAATTTTATGATTAACGATATAGATCAGCAACGTACTAGGACAATCTTTTTACTGTAGGAGGTAAACCCTACAGTAGGATAACCTACAGTCTGTGCGATCTGAATTTTAATTTTTTAGATCTAATTACTCTAATTATTAGATCAATATTTAGATTAAATCTAAATTATTAATCTAAATATGCAAGCATATCATATTTAAAGAGCCTTGCTCTGTTACCATTTGAAGAAAATAGTGCAGGATTTACCATGCTATTTTTGAAAAATATTTTAAAAATAGTAATGATGTAGTAAAAAATAATTAATCTAATTAATTATCTACTGATCATATTAGATTATTTAATACTACATATTAGAATCTAAACATAATATGCATGCATACATCAATAGATCTAAAAATAAAACTATGTAATAAACTATTTACTACATCTACGTGTTTAGAATATAATACCTTTTTGCGAGTAGTCGATCACTGCAATCTGAGTCCGTTGGATAATGCTCTGGTATTATATCACAGCCACACACATATTCAATCTATATGGTTGGTCCACACAGAGCTTCTGATTCCGATAAGCCCCACTGGAGTGCTAGCTCCTCATCGGGACCTTCGATGGTTGATCATGATCGATCTGATTGATCATATACTTTCTTATTTCTCAAATATTCTATAAAATTAGAACATAAATATTGGAGGATGATGAAGATATATTTCAAATTTGGTGGCGATCCGATACTCACAACACTCGATCTCTCCATCCGAACCTAGATTCCCAAATTTAGGATTTTACTTGGCCCAAAAATCCTGACATACTAAAAATCATATCACGCCCTCTCTATGTGGAGTTTTTCCATGAAATAAGTTTTTATGAAAAGATAACTTTAAGATTTGTAATTCCTATTTAGATCATATCTAAAAATAGGATATCCTTATAGGTGAAAATCATAAGAGAAGAGAGGGATAAAGAAAAAAAAAAGTGCCACAAGATCCTGTTCACCTTCACTCCAAGATTTTTTTCGCTCAAAACTGATGCTCAAAGTGGAAAAGTTAAAAATGATGGGTGCATGGGAGAACTTGAATTCAAACTTCATTTGACTTGATCCTAATTGGTTTTCACCAAATTAATTAATTTAGACCTAATTAAACCAGGTTAAACCCAATCAAATTAGGCTTAGCCTAATCCAATAAAATTTTAATCAAATTAGAAATTAATTAGATCAACGTTCTGATCAAATCAGGGTCAAAACTTCCATAGCGATTAGATTATCTCATGACCTGATCGAGTCAAATCCAATCGAATCAAATTCAATCAAACTTGATCAAATCCTCATCGCTCAATTAAATTGAGCTAATCAGCAATCAAATTGCTAATTAATCCTCCAAAAATATCTGAGTCCAAATTGAATGGGTTATTGGGCAACAGAGTCCTATCAACATGAAACTCTTGAAGAGTCTTAAATCAACGAAACTCTTGAACCCAGTATCCCAAATGAATTGAACTCACGATCATAGAGTTCCAGACTAGTGAAACTCTTGATTAGAGAGTCCCAGATGAGTAGGACTTAGAGTTTCAGTCCAGTAGGACTCTTGGTCATAGAGTTTTAGTCTAGTAGAACTCTTGATTATAGAGTCTCAGACCAATGGAACTCTTGATCAGAGAGTCCCAGATAAGTCGGACTTAGAGTCCCAATCTAGTAGGACTCTTTGTTACAAAGTTCCAGTCTAGTTGAACTCTTGACTATAGAGTCTCAAACCAATGGGACTTTTGATCAACCATCAGATCAGGTAGGAACTCCTAATGTGTGTGACCCCATAGGTTTGAACCTAAGTTGGTAGTACAGAAACCAATTTCTATACTAATCGAAGTGACCATCTAGACGTCTGGATAGATCGAATAATCATAATTATAACATTCAGAACCTACGTGAATATGGTTACCGTATAATTCATCCCTATGACCTCTGTGTAATAGATGACTCAGGATTAGACTGTCAATCCTAAAAAATATATCCATGTCGTGTCTCAAAGCAATTAGTCCCGTGACTCCTCACTAAGACTATCCTGACTAAGGTTTTGCTAAATTAAAATACAATTGAACACAGCTTCTGAAATCAGGAGTGGTCAATCCTATCTTGATACACACACTGACTCCACAAGTACTTGACTGTGCCTAAAAATCTTTTGTCACTGAATTAGAAATTCAGATAGTCCGACACCAAAATACAGTGAGTTGCTTGAAAGTCACCGTGATGATCTCAGATTGGAGGAATATTTATATCCATATTCCATCAAAGCTAATCTTGACAGGAGAAAAGTTTTGGAGTTGGTCACGTTCAGTATAGATGTACCCATACATCTCACTTGCATGCCATATCAGTGTCTCAACACTCCTTGGTTATGAGGATAACCAATCTATATGGCACACAATGATCTATACTTGATAAACGTTATCGTTCTAAGTAACAACGTATCATTTGATCATGAACTATTTAAGGACTAAATGATAAATCCTTCTTTGCCAAATTTAGATAGTCCTAAGAACTTCATCATAATACAGGAGTTCATTAGAAGACAACAGAATTTATGATGAAAAATATTAAAATAATTTTTATTAATTTATAACATATATAATTATAAATATATGGCCCAACCGTCAATAGACTGATGATTGGCTTTGGAACATATTTCCAATAGAGTGCCCATATGTTGTATAGTGCCCAATTTTTTCAATATTTAAAGCTCCTTCTAGAACATTCAGGAGCATTGATTGGATGGCTACTAATATTTCAATGTCTTCTGCATTGTAGGCACAGTGTAGTACGCGGGAAAGAGGTGAAAAGTTACATAAAAAACTCAATTTTATGGATAATGTGGAACTACAAACTACAGTAAAATAGTATTCAATTGATAGACATCATGAATTTAACACTACAAGAAAATCTAGTATTAGCGATGGCAGAAAAGCTGTTGCTAATAGTGCTCTTTACCGATAATGAATTTCGATAAAAAAAAAAATTATTACTAAAAGTTGTTAATTATTAGTGATGGCTAAATTGGCTATGCCATCGCTAATGCCTATTAGCGATGGAGATTCAACCGTTGCTAAAAACTAGTAATTTTTTTTTTAAATTTGATGGTAACCTTATTAGTGACGGAAAATTTTATTAGTGATGGCTATATCAATGGTAATTTTGTCATCTCTAATACTTATTCTATTTTTTTCTATTTTCGCTCACCCACTGTCGGCCTTTTTTCTGCCTCGGATCCCCCTCTTTCCCCTTCCATCAGATTTTGCTTCCCTGAGCCCCTAGTCGCTGGATCCCACTTCTCCAAGCCCTTGACTGCCTCCTCACATGAGCCCCTAGCTGCCTCTTGCCTCTCCAAGCCCGCAGCTGCCTCCCATCCAGATATCTTTGGCCTTGCCTAGGCCCAGCCCGAGCTCAATCTGAGAGTAGGCTCAATACTACCGGCCCACATCCAACCTAAAACCAGTAGTGCTTTATTCATAAAGAGGCTATGATGACTGCTTGATGCACCTAAAGTGTCTAGAGAGAGATGAAGGTAATGTATTTCTATTCTTATTATTGTAGTTGTAGGGCAAGCTTGGATGGTCTGTTACATCACAGTCAATCATTTGCAGTCACCTCATGGTTAAAGATGCATAGGAATTTACAATGCCTTAATTTTCAATGGCAGATTTGCGCCTTCTTGTTTTTCTTTTTTCCTGGTTTACTTTGTTGGTCTTTGATATAAGTATTATTTTTAATCAGTGGTAGTGTTTTTGGGCCGGGCTTACAAATATGGGGTTTTAACTAGTTCCAGCTCTAACTATGATGAAGATTTTGGATGGCTGATTTTTAATTAATGATTCTTATTAGAATAGATATTTTATTTTCTGAGTCTCTTTTTATCGATCAATAATTATTCTATCATAAAAAAAATTAATGATAGAATTTTGAGATTTTAGCAATGATAATCGCATCACTAATAAAAAATAATTTTATTTTTTTAATTTAGTTTTATTATTATTTACGATGGTAGGATACTTATTAGAGATAGCAAAATGCCATCGCTAATAAAAAATATTTATATTTTTTTAATATATTTTTATGATTATTAGTGATGAAAAAAATTATTAGCAATGATAAATTATCATCTCTAATAAAATTAATTTTATTTTTTAAAATATATTTTTATAATTATTAGCAAAAGAGAAAAATTATTAGCGATGATATTTTATCATCACTAATAAATTTTTCACTAATTTTTTTTCTTATTTTTTTCCACCGCGCGCCCTCATTTTTTTCTACCACCTCCCCCCTCTGCCTCGTTTTCCTCCATCCCCATGTTTTTCCCCCCGCCTCTTAGTTTCTAGGTGTCCCCTGCTCGATCGACCTCATCTTTCCTCCATCTTCAGTCTCCCTCTTTCCCTTACCGCCCCTCTCTTCCCCACCTCTGGTCCCCTGCATCCCATTCTTTCCCCTACCTCTGTTCCTCATTTTCCCCCACTGCACCTCAAGATCCAGCATCCTTGAGCACTAGCTGCCTCCTTGAGCCCCCTGCCATGAGCTCTCGATCACCTCCTACCTCTCCAAGCCCCAACCACCTCCTCCTGGTTTCCCTTGACCCGCTTCTTGGCTGCTGGTCCAATCCCCCTCTTTTCCCCACTGCTAGATCTACTTCCCCGAGCCACTGGCCGCCTCCCCAAGCCCTAAGCCCGGCCGTCTCTCGCCTCTCCTCCGACCGCCTCCCGCCTCCCCGAGCCCCTAGCTGCTTCCCATGGCTGTCCCCGACCTACCTCCCCCTAACTGTTGGTCCGGTCCCTCTCTTTTCCCTACGGCTAGATCTGGCTTCTCTGAGCTGCCGGCCGCCTCCCGAGCCCTCAGCCTCCCGGCCCACCTTTTCCTGGTCGCCTCCCTGAGCCACTGATAGTGTCATCTCCTGACGCGCAGCACCACCTCCATGCCGCAGCATCGGCCCATCTCCTGCTTCATAACTATGTTTGGTGGGTATTAGTGATGGCGGCGGCAGCAGCAATGGCTACATAGCAGTCACCAAATATTACTATTTTATTTTTTTTAATATTTTAAATTAATATTTATATGATTTAGTTAAATTAAATTTAATATTTAAATTAATTTAGTAATATTTAATTAAATTTATTTAAATTAATTTTAAATTAATAATATTTTATTAATTTAAATTAATAATATTATTAATTTAAAAAAATTTGGATCCGACTCAAGAAGCGATGTGGCCTGGCCCAGCTTGGCCCGTATAGTGGTCGCAAAATGCCATGGTGGTAATTAATTGCTCTAATAGGCTATTACTATAGTTTCTTTGATTCTAACTTTTTTGAATTAATTACTCTAATTGATCTAATTCTATAGCTTTAGAAATCTAATTGATTACTATTTTGTATTCTTCTGATTTTTATTTTTTATGCTAAATGTCAAAATATGCCATATGGCCTATGTGCAGAGGTTTGCTTTAAAGTTTGTGTAGAAAGACTATGATGATTTTGAGATATCTTTTTGCTGATTCACTATAAGAATTCAGACTATTAGCGATGGCTAAATGTCATCGCTAATAAATCTACTATCACTAATAACACCGCCATCACTAATACCATCATAAAATTTAATTTAAAAATTTTTATTACTAATTATCATTATTAGCGATGGCAAACCTAGCCATCGCTAATAAGGCTATTAGTGATAGCTTTTATGATAAAATAATTTTATTTTTAATAATTTTTTAATATTTAAATTAATTTTTTTTAAAAAAATTAGCGATGGCAACATCGTGGCTAATACCATCGCTAATACTTAATAGCGACAGAAACTACCATCACTAACACTATAAAAAGTTTGAGTATTAGTAACGACAAAAATTTTTATCACTAATAAAATTTTTTTGTCAACACAACACCAATAAAAAAAAAACTATTGGTAATACTATTAGTGATGATAATTTTGGTATTAGCGACGGTGAGTGCCATCGCTAAAAGTCTAATTTTTTTAAAAATATATAAAAATAAAAATATTAGCGATAAAAATAAAAAAATATTAGCAATGATAAATTTTAATTATTAGTGATAAAAAATATACCATCGCTGATAACTAACCATTAGCGATGGCTTCATTATTATTAGCGATTGTGTAAGCCATCGCTAAAATTATTTCAAATTTTTAAATATTTTTATAATATGTAAAAATAAAATATATTAATGATGGTGAATTTTGGCTATTAGCAATGAAAATTATACCATTGATAATAATTTTTTAAAAATAATAGATTAAAAAAAAATTATTTTAAAATATTATTGATGATGAAATTAATAATGAAAGTTTTATCACCGCTAATAATCGAGATCTTGGTTCAAATCTAATTTGAACCCAATTGGAATCCAATTCAAAATTCTACCAAACCTAATTTTATTAGACTTTGAATTCAAATTCTATTTAGATTATAAAATTTAATTAATCTCAAATTAAGTTAAGATTAATTAAATTAAATTTAATTTAAATTAATTAGAAAAAAATAATTTTTAATTTAAATTTAATTTGAATCTAAATCAAAATTCTATCAATTTTAATTTAATTTGATTTTTAATTCAAGTCTTATTTGGATAGTAAAATCTAATTACCTTTAAATTAAGTCAAATCTAATTAAATTTAAGCTAATTTAAATAATTAAAAAATAATAATTTTTAATTTAGATTCGATTTGCATCCAATTTGAATCTAATTCGAACTCAATTCAAAATTCTATCAATCTTAATTTAATTAAACCTTTGATTCAAGTCCTATTTGGATAGTAAAATTCAATTACCTTCAAATTAAGTTAAGTCTAATTAAATTTAAGTTGATTTAAATTAATTAAAACATGATTCATAATTACATTCGAATCTAATTCAGAATCTATCAAACTTAATTCAATTAGACTTTGAATCCTAATTCTACATGAATTATAAAATTTAATTGACCTCAAATTAAGTCAAGATTAATCAAATTAAAGCTAATTTAAATTAATTAAAAAAAAATTTAATTTGGATTCAATTTGAATCTAATTCGAACTCGATTCGAATTTGATTAGAAAACCTGTCAATCTTAATTCAATTAGACTTTAAAATTCAAGTCCTACTTGGATAGTAAAATTTAATTACCTTTATATTAAGTCAAGCCTAATTAAATTTAATATAATTAAAATTAATTAAGAAAAATAATTTTTAATTTAGGTTCGATTCGAATCCAATTGGAATTCGATTCGAATCCAACTTAAAATCCTATCTAATCTAATTTAATTAGATTTTGAATCTAAATTTTAATTAAATTTTAAACTAAATTATCCTAAAAATAAGTCAAGTCTAATTAAATTTGATTTAATTTAAATCAATTAGAAGAAAATAATTTTCAATTTAGGTTCCATTTGAATCAAATTCGAATATGAATCGAAATCTTGTCAAATCTAATTCAATTAGACTTTGAATCCAAGTTCTATTTAAAATATTAAAATCCAATTAGCCTCAAATTAAGTCAAATTTGATTAAATTAAATCTATTTTAAATTAATTATGACTTGATCCATAAATTAATTAAGCCCAAAAATTTAAATCCAATATTGATTTTTAACCATCTAAAAAATAACCTTGGAGAAAAGAAATTAATATTAAAATATAATTTTTTAAAAAATATGATTATTAGCGATGGCTTTAGTGACTAAGAGCTTGCCGTCACTAATAATTTTAAAAAATATTAATTTAAAATTAAAATTAAATATTTTTAAAAATTTAATATTATTAGCGATGGTATTTTTATATTAGCAACGTAGAGGCCATCGATAATTGTTAAAATTTTCTAAAAAATTTAATAATAAAATTTGATATTTTAAAAAATTTAATATTTTTAGCAACTGCATTTTGTTATTAGCAACGAGAGCTACCATCGCTAATAACTTTAGTATAGAAACTCTGATTTTGCTGATCGTATACATTATCGACGGTGGTCTCGTCATTGGTAACAATCTACCTATAAACTATACCTAGCCCCACTAGTGGAAAAAAAAAATTTGACTAAAAAAATCCTCCATGCCTTCTCCACTCCCCATGCATCCTTATTGACATTTTTCGCTCCTCGTGTGTCCTCCTTCCCAGCGACCCGACCTCGTCGGCATCTCTTATACCGCGGCCTTGAGCCTGCCACTCTAGCCCCTCTTTACCTACGACATTCCTATGTGGTCGCCCCGACCTCGCCTCCCCTGAGGCCACCTCGACCCCACAGCCCCGACCTCACCTCGCCAGCAGCCACCCTGACCCCACCGGCATCTGTTGCTCCACGTAGAGGTGGGCACCAGGCCGGGCCGCCCATGGGCCGGCCTAGCCTGGTATGAACTGGGCCGTGTTAGGCATGGCTTGCTTAGCCCATGGCCCAGGCCTAGCACAGCCCTCCAGGGCTTGGGCTGGCATGGCCTGCCGGGCTAGGCATGGCATGGCACGTGCCCAGACCCGACACGGCCTGCGTGCCAGCCCATATGGGTCGTGCCATGGCACGACCCATTTGGCATGCTATAGCCTCTTAAAAATTTTTATTTTAAAAAATAATTTTTATAAAATAAATTAAGTTGATGGATAAATAAAAAATATAAGATATTAATTTTTTTATAAAAATAAAAATCACCTTGTAATGATGGAGGGTTTGGCATGGACCCTTATCAGTTTATTAATATAAATCAAAATTATACAAAAGATGGAGGGAGGCTAGGCCTAATCTCCAGAATACAAAGAGAGAGAACTGATAAGAAAATAGAGGTGACTCACCTCAATAAATAAAAATAAAAAATTATATTTTTTAAAAATTAAAAATTAAAAATAAATCTTACTAATTACCTATTGTATTTATGTCGTCTTCATCATCAGATCCAAGATCATATCCTCCTTTGTCCTGAAGTTTTACCTCCGCATCCAGCCAATCTTTGAAGCAGAGCAGCATCTCAACTATCTCGTCTGTCATCCTATTCCTCTTTTTATCCAAAATACGTTAACCTATACTGAAAGCTGATTTCGATGCTACTATGGACATCGACACAGCTAAAATATCATGTGCAATTGCAGATATAATAGGATATTGATTTTTTACATTCTTCCACTAGGCCAATACATCAAGATTTTTTATTTGATTTTCATCTAATGTAGAAGATATATCATTTCGTAAATAAAATTCTAATTCATTACTTAAAGATGAAGAAGATGCAGATGAAGAAGATGCATGTGAATATCTCCTATGTGCAAGAAATGAAAAAATAGATGATGAACAAGAGGTACTAGAAGTTGATTGTGAAGATGATGTGGACTGTCTAAATCCATGAAGCTTTTCATCATATAATGCAAAAATATCATGAAGTAGCTGAGTTACTTCAGCTTTAGATTCTTCAGAATCATGATTCATATATCTACCAATTTTATCAAGTAAAATATGTACGCCATTTAATTTGATCCATGGATCAAATACAACAACTAAGTTATGCATGGAACATACCATATCCGAACACTGATTCTATTTTTTTTTTCATTTCATAAATAATAGGCATTAAAATATCATCAAATCTATATTGTATAAATTGATCACAAATTATATATGCTTGTTGTAAAAATGCACAAGAGGTTGAAAAATAAATATTAGAAAGAGTATTTGTAGCATTATGAAAACTAACTAAAAAATCTTCTAAATTTTTTTTCTTTTTTCAATCATTTTCAGTCAAAATAAATCCTAATCCATGATCATTTATATGTGCATTTAGTAAATTTTTATATAGATATGCATCATGAATCATCATATATGTAGAGTTCCAACGGATAACTACATTAAGTTTAAATTTTTTAAAATATTTACCATGGTCTAAACATAATTATTTAAATTCTTACAATCATGCTCTTGAAGCATGAATAAAAAATACTATATTTTTAATTTTTATAATTATATCTTGAACCATGCCCTTTCTAGCTTGAACAGAAAGATTCAAAATATGACATACATATCTAATATAAAATATTTTTTCATTAACAATAGGATGAAAAGAGTCTTTCAATAATTGGATAGCTACATTATTATTAGGTGTATTATCAAATATAACAGACATAATTTTGTTACTAATATCATATACAGCTACAGTTTGATAAATAATATTAAAAATTTGTTGGCTAGAATGGAGATAATCAAAAGAATGAAAAGTAAGAATATACTTATTTAATTACCAATCATTATCTATATAATAAGTGATAATAGAAATAAAATACGTACTACCTACAGATGTAGTCCATATATCAGAAGGTAATGATACTTTTGCATTTAAAGCAGAAAGAGTATTAATTAAATCATGCTTCATTGCTAAATAATTTATCGTAGCTACTCTTCTAAATGTATGTTTATTGGTTCTTCTATAAGCGGGTTATAAAGCTAATTGAACATATTCTTCAAAATTGAAAGATTCACATAAAGGATAATTCATCTCTAACTATCCATTTTATAAGTGCCTTTCTTTGATTTTCATGATTATAGGCAAAAGTTCCAACAAGAGCATCCCCTTGTGTATTAAGAGTGATTTGAAGATGAGAATCACTTATCCTATGAGACTCTTGATGTCTCTTCAAATGGCCAATTTTTTTAGTACGGGATAACTATATAATTTGGCATATTTTTTATATTTTGCCTTATAGACTCCATCTATCAAAATTCTATCAAAATTATTCCACATAGTGCTAGTCCTCTTATGGAAAGAGGATCCAACTTTTTCAGAAGGAGCTTCAGAGGGAGCAGAAAGAGTTTCTTCCTCCTCTGAAATAGGAAGAAAAATGCCAGCATGCCCAGCAGTGCCAGCTATACTCTCATCATCACAACTTGCTATCTAAACTAAGTAAATATAAAAAAATAAAAACTAACTAGTAACCAGCAAAAGAAAATTAAATTATAGAGCTAAAGAGGAAGAAGAGGTGGAGCTGAGACTGGAGAATTGGAAAGCCAGAGGAGGAGGGCTAGGCCATTGGAGGTCGGATAGTCGAAGAGCTAGATTTATGGAGCTGCCCTTGAACTACGACCTCCAAAAGAAAGATACTTCCTCCTCTTGTATGACTCTTGAATTGCTAAACTATAATTGCTACGTACTAAATATTTAATGAAAGATAGAAGAATTGCTAGAAGAGAGAACAAATAAAAGTAGGAAGATTAAAGAGAGAGAGAATTAGTTTGATGAATTGGTCTGGTGAGAATGAAAGAGAAAGACTCTATTTATAGAAGTCCTAAATTTTTATTTTTCCAAAATATCCCTCAATGTAGCCATTTTTTGGCTGTTGAAAGGGTTAAAATGATAAAAATAAGAAAACTAACCATTTTAACTCTTAAAAAATAAAGAAATCTAATTTTAGCCATTATGGGCCGAACCAGGCACGGCCCGTTTCATACCATTATGGGCCATGCTAGCACTAGCACGGCCCATTAAGGCTAAAAAAAAATGAGCCTGATGGGCCAACGGGCCGTACTAGGCCCGGTCTGCCAATTTTTGGGCCGGGCTATGCCGAGCGGGGGTTTTATATTTGCCATGCCATACTGGCACGGCTCGTTTATGGGATGGGCCATGCTTGGCATGACCTGCTATAGTACCAGGCTTGTTGGGCCTGGGTCGGGTTGGGCCAGGCATGGCTCGATGCCCATTTCTAGCTCCATAGCCTTGAGCTAGCCGCCCCAACCTCGCCTCTCCTGCGGCCGTCTTGAACTACCAGCGCCTCTTGCACTATGGCCTTGAGCCAGCTGCCCCGACCCCACCTTTTCCTTAGCCATCCCCACCCCGTTAGTGCCTCCTATGCTGCAACTTCGAGCCCGCCACCTCGATTTTGCCTCTCCTACGGCCAACCTCATCCCACCGGTGCCTCCAACACCATGGCCTCGAGCCCACCACCCCAGCTTTGCCTCTTCTGTGGTCGCCCCCATCTCTTCAATGCCTCCTAAGCTGTGGCCTCGGAGCCTGCCGCCCCTATCCCATCGACCTCCTCGTGGCCCCATCTCGATTGGTCTGATCACACATTCCCTACCTCACTGCCCCCAACCTACGGCCTCGATCTTGCAGCCCCTTCCCTTCCACTGTAAGTAACAGCAGTAGTGATGGCATTAATGTTGGCTGATGTTGTCTAGTATTAGTGACAGCATTAGTGATAGCTAGTCCCATCACTAATTAATTAATTAATTAGATGTATAGGATTAGATCTCAATATGGAGAGTGTTCAAATCGAGAGAAGATATCGGGCAGTATTGCAAACATGGGGTCAGGGCATGCCCTACATGCCCGGGCCTCAGATCATAGCTAGCATCAAAGGTATTTCGCTCTCGCATGTCGAACATCATTAATTATGTATTAATTTGAATAAAATTTGTATTGCATAGAATGATACATCCGTCAGTTGATTGATGTACATATTTTAAGGTATCCATATATTTATTTATTTTTATATGGATAAAAAAATTATGTACATTGATCAATTGATTGTTTGCTATGGATGGTTTGAAAAATGCAAGTAATTCTATAAGTCGTTATAGTAATCAAATGGTATGCTCAGGGTTCGAAAGAAATTTTGGATAAAATTTTTTTTTGTTCTTCCAATACGGAAGAACTAAGAAAAAATACTGCCAGAATTTTTTTTAGCCTTTATTACATATCGTTTGATTACTATAATGGATCAATAGAATTAATATATTTCTTGAATGTGATATTATCTATCTTTACCTATTAGTTGATGATATGATGCATTAATTTACTATGTAAGCTATTTTAAATAATAAAATAGTATTTTATAATTATTTTATATTTATGTATATATAGAATTTTTAGATAGTTAGTCATGGATCGTAGTTGGATGGACCGTCAAGTAGTCGACGGAAAGATTTCTTTTGAATATAGGAAGGATGTAGAGTACTTTTATGATTTTATTTTTGGTAATGCGGCACTCTTACATCAAGAATAGGCTCGTTGTCCTTGTAACAAATATAACAATAGAGAAACATTTGATAGAGATACAATTACTATCCATTTGTATAAGAGTGGATTTATGTCCAACTATAAGCATTGGTACTTGCTTGGAGAGATCTGTGAGAAAGTTGTAAGGGTTAGAACTGAGTAGGACATGGACACAGATAGAATGGTGGATATGGTTATGGATGTGGCTGATCCTAAATTTAACTGGGATGTAGAGGATAATCCAGAAGCTAGCAGTAGCGATTTCTACCATATGCTGAAAAATACTGATGAACCATTATAGTCGGAATATAAAATACATACTATACTATCGACTATGTCAGAGTTGTTGAACTTGAAGGTTGAGTTTAATATGACGGTCAATTATTATGATAGGATGGTAGCAATAATAAAGAAAATGCTACTGAAGGATGAGAAGCTTGTTGAGAGCTTTTATGCTTCAAAAAAATGGTGAAAGGATTGGACATGGGATATGAGAAAATAGATGCATGCCGTAATGATTGCATGCTTTTCTATAAAGAGGGCCAATAGAAGAGCTTATGCGGCATATGCAGTGCAAGCTGATTTAAGCCAAGACAAGAGAGTAGAAATCAAAAAGACAAACCATATAAGGTTCTTCGATACCTTCCTCTCACTCCTAGATTTAGAGGCTCTACTTGTTCAAGAGTATTGCCGGGCAGATGAGATGGCACAAAGAAGGACCACGTAAGCACCCTGACATGATGTGTCATCCGTCAGACTGTGAGGCATGGAAGCAATTTTCTTGCTTGCCACCCTTTATTTGCTTAAGAATCATGCAATGTCCGACTAGATCTATCTATTGATGGCTTTACACCATTTGGTCATGCAATAGCTTTTTATTCATGTTTGCCAGTATTTATTACTCCATACAATCTACCATCTAGGATGTGCATGAAAGAACATAACATCTTTCTTACATTACTCATTCTAGGACCACGACATCCTAGTAGAAGCATTGATATATATCTAAGGTCTCTTGTTGATGAGCTAAAATTGTTATAGTCCGATGACATTCGTACTTTTGATGTATTGAAGAAGCATAATTTTGTAATCAAGGCTGCATTGATGTGGACCATTAGCAATTTTTCTACTTATGGGATGCTATTAAGATGGAGCACTAATGGAAAGCTAGCATGTCTCTATTGTATGGAAAATACAAAATCATTTCAGCTTGAGTATGGTTGTAAGCCCTGCTGATTCAATTGTAATCATTAATTTCTTCTTGAGCATCATTTTTTTTGAAAGCAATAGGATAGTTTTAGGAGGAATAAGATAGAGATGGACCATGCACCCCAGCAACTTAGTAGTGTGGAAGTATTTTAGAGGGTATCCCAATTGAACGAAGTTCCATTTGGCATTGAATTTGACAAGTATAAGCCTTGGGGTTTCGGTAGAACTCATAACTAGGTGAAGCAAAGCATCTTTTGGAAATTGCCATACTGGTCCACTAATTTGATCCATCATAATCTTGACGTGATGCATATTGAGAAGAATATATTTGATAATATTTTCTACACTGTTATAGATGTTAAGGGCAAGACGAAGGATAATTCCATAACTCGAGCAGATATGAAGAATATATGCAAGCATCCTCTATTAGAGCTAATTGACGTATCATTTGAAAAATTTTTGAAGCTGAAAGCATCTTATACCTTAACAAGGAAGCAGTTAAAGAATGTTTGTGAATGGTATAAAAGTCTTAAATTTCTAGATGGTTATGCAAGTAATCTAACTCGGTGCATCAATATCAAAGATTGTAGATTCTATGGGCTAAAAAACCATGACTGCCATGTATTTATGCAACGATTACTCCAATTGGCTTGGCGTGATCTCATTCCCAACTCCATATGGAGTTCTTTAATCAAGGTCAGCCTTCTCTTTAGAGATATTTATGCTACTGATCTATCCATCGATCATATATCTAGTCTTGAGGCTAGTAGTATAGAGACCATATGCAAGTTGGAGAAGATATTTTCTCCTAGCTTCTTTGACTCCATGGAGCATATCATGATTCATCTGGCATATGAAGCTAGGATGGGGATCCAGCATAGTATAGGTAGATATATCCATTTGAAAGATACATGCACAGTCTCAAGAAGAAAGTAAAAAATAAGGCCCAAGTCGAAGGTTCTATTATGGAGGCTTATATAATAGAAAAGATTTTAGATTTCAGCCAATACTACTTTAATCTCAATGTGCAGACCAAGCTGACTCAAATGGATCGAAATGATGATGGTAGTACTGAGGGATCAGAGTGGGAGATCTCAATATTTGCCTATCCCACTTGAGAATTTGAGCTCGAGGTTCGTCAGATTTTTTTCGATACTGAACTTCAATAGGCAAAGACATATGTTTTGCTAAACTACACGGAGGTTGATCCATATGTTCTGAAGTGTCCATCACAATATCATCTCTTTAATCAGTTATTTCAGTATGTTTATCTTATGCATATTTAGGCAATATGATGAGATGTTGAAAGAAAAAAATTCGAGCATAACTGATGAAGAAATATCAATATAGTGCTCAAAAAACTTTGTATGTTGGTTCCTCATAAACACATAAAATATATTTATAAAAGTATTAATTTATTAAATTAATTTATTTTATTCTTAAAAATTAATAATTTTATTTTATCTTTTATAGAAAAAGATTATGGATGAAAAGAGCTCGATTTATGGATTGCAATGAAATAAATTTGAAGCAAATCAGACTTAAATTGGACCCAGAATGGAGTTTTGAAGAAAAATAAAGAAAATATGAAAAAAATATAAAAAGTTCAAAAATTCGGTCCATTAGGCCCGTCGGTGCACGGTAGACCGACCGACCGATCTATAGATCCTGGCATAGATCGGCCAGCTCAGCAGGTGTGGCGAACCAAAGCATGCCACGTGGTAGACCTGGACCCTTAAGGGGTTCATCGAAAATCCATCATGGCTCACAGAACGGTAATTTTCTCAGGCAGAGCACAACATGATTGGTTGTGGCATTTGGTACGACCGATCTATGCGGTCTACAGAAATAGTAATTACATGATCCAATGGTAGGCGTTCGTCCCGGTCAAGATCCAATAGCTAATATCATTTCTTGCTCTAATTCGAACTGTGCCCAGCTAATTTGCATGATCTAATGGCCAAAAATCGCACCGATGAAGATCCAATGGTAGGGAGGTGTTTCCGACTTGATTAAGGAGATCTAGATGCCATCCAATAATCAAAATTTAATCCTAAGCTTGATTGGATGACTGAGAATTAATTCAAATCCTGTTTAAGCTATAAGTGGCCGATTTTGATCAAATCTAGACCATTTGAACTCGATCCAATGGTAGAAAATTATTCCAGAGAGCAGAATCTGATCCAGATTCGATTTCTTTAATTTTCCTCTCTTTCAAACTCTATTTCTCTTCTTTTTCTCTCTATAAAAATCTTCCTAAGCTAAACCAACGAGACATAACCCTCCCCTCTTAGGGAATTAAACTCTCCAAAGCCCTTCTTCAGGCCATAGCCTCTCTCTCTCTCTCTCTCTCTCTCTCTCTCTCTCTCTCCTTATTTCTCTCTTTTCAAGCTTTCTTCCTTCTTTCTTTTTCTTTCTCTCTTTCAACAAATAAAAAATCTAAGCCTACATCTCTACCAAAACTTCTCTCCTATTATAAATTTCTATCACTTACTGCTACCTAAATTCTTCTACAAGGCTCCAAGGATGAAGATTTTAGTGAGAAGCTTCCCGATGTCTGGCTGATCCTCTCTTTCTTAGGAGATCATTATGATCTTATTCTGACAGTATTTTTTATTTTTCATCTTTTATATTTTTTTAATTTATAATAACTATTTTTAGTTATAATATTTTTATATCTTTATTTTCTTGCAATTAATCTAGAATAGTTTGTTATCCTTGGAACGAGCCATGATCTATGGGTACGGTTCGTGCTCTTAGGATAGATTATATTTAGATTAATTTTTGGTATTATATCTAAATTAATTTAGACTAGTCTATAACTTTAAAGAATGGGCTGTGATCTAAGGATACAGACCATGCTATCTAAGATAGGTTTTATCTTTATTGATTAGATATTAATTAAAGCATATTAAAAAGAATACCAACTATTAGATAAGTGATCAATCAAAATTTTGAGAATCCATCTCCATACTTGCATCTTCTCTTTTAATTAATTCGCTATTTATTTACTTTCTTAATCAATTTAAGTAGTCTTTTAATTAATTAATTTTTAATTAATTTTAATCTTACTTTTAATTTATTATTTAAACATAATTACATGATTTCTATGGATATGATTCCGACTCACCCTATCTATATAATAGTGAGTCAGATTTTATTTTTGATCGTCTATGACAGCGATCAAATTTTGGCATTATTGCCGAGGATCATGATTTAATTACTTTAAATAATTAAAAAAATTTAAAAAAATCATTTTTTTTAAAAATGTATATAAATAAATTAAAAAAATAATTAAAATTAAAATTAAAAAAATTAAAAAAAGAAATTTCACTGACATCGCATAAGCTGTCTCGGGTTTAGAGACCTAATCACATAACCTAATAAGTAAAATTATCTAATTTAAATTTGATTGTTATACTTTACTTGGACATCTTGATTTTTTGCATCTCATCTTCATAAGATACTTTAAGAGTGCTAAATTCAATTAAATAAGATAAGATGGAGATTTGATCATCCTTTCTTAACCCAAAAATCATAAACCTTCATATTGCATTAACCCAAGCTTTTAATTTTTAAAATCAATTAGATGTTAGCCCCTAAAAACACTCAAGCTCATTAAAACAAGGAATCCTAAAAATTGGACCGGGTTAGGGTTAGTCAATTCAATTGATGTCTAAGCAAATGGTTTGAGGGACGACTGGATCCGAAGGAAAGTGGTTACTTAATTGGTTCCGTTAGCTTACCTGGCTAAGAACAATTGGTGTCTAAGGCAAGCAACAGAAGGACTCCCACCGACCTTACACTTATCTGGCCAGTTGATTGACTGATTCTTTACTTGAAGGGCTTAAAGGAGACCTTGACAGTTAGGAGCTATCTAGATTTAGGATAACCCTTAGCTAGGATTGATTATATAACTTGATTGCTAACTAACATCAAACCTAATTAAAAATCCTCTCACATATTTCTTAGATTTAGAACTCTCTAGGCTCTCATTTTTAAAATTTCTTTTGTCTTCTTTTATCTTATTTTAAAAAAATTCTAAAAAAAAACTGAACTAAAATCATTTTGTGTTTGCTCTAAGGTATAATTATAGGGCATTTACTTGGGCATTGATCATCACAACCTGAAATTTAACCCCTAGATCATGAAATTAAATAAATCCTTAGAGCTGTTAAATCTAGAATTATGGCTGCACCTTTTCACCAATCCAGGGAATACTTTATCCCTTCTTCTTACACCTATGATCCCTATACACCCATGTATGGAGCTAATAGTAGTGGAATCTATGAGGCTGAAAACTTCATAAATATCCATAATAAGGTAAATGAGTTATTCCAAAAATTTAACCGTTTATTAAATATGAGACACTCTCCTATCTTACCTTTGCATGTATATGACATATGTTCAAGTCTCCACCACCTGGTTAGTGAATGTCCAACTGCATATCGATCTTAAAAATTTGCACATGAGCAAAATTACTCAACCCAAATCAAGATTACTAATTATTACAATCCTTACTCCAATACCTACAATCTGGGTTGAAAAAACTATTCAAATTCTTACAGGATACCACAACTAGCAATTAATTATCAACCTAATTATCTAGAGGAAACTTATAAGGCATACCAATATCAAAATGATCAGCAACCCTCTTCAAGTGCCTATAGTGAGATATTTAAGAAAAAAATATTACAAGAACTAAAGGAGCTAAATATGAAAACCCAGATCATCCACTCCCAAACTCAATCAATAGAAACCCAAGTTAATCAGTTAACTACTACATTTAATAGTTGGGAGAAGGAAGAATTATTTAGTCAGCCTATAATTAACCCAAGGGAGCAATATATGACTAAGAACCTCATTGTTCATGAAACCCTTATAGAACAGTCCAACATACAAACTGAAAACTATTTTGAGATGGATGAACCTAAAGATGTAATTAAGGAAGCTACCCCTAGAATTATTTCTCAGGACCTAGTGCATACATATTTGGATCCTTTTAGAGTGGACGATTTTAATGTAGATGGATATACTGAAAATAAAAATATATTATTAGAGCCATCCAATTTTAGCACCACTATCCCAAGAGCTGAGAAATATGAATCAATTCCTACTCCAATAGCTTTTCCTCTAGAATTACCACCACTTCCAAAACTAAATCCATCCTTGGTCACACATGAGTATGCATGTTTAGAATTAAGTGACATCTTTCCGGTATCCATTGCATCGAACTCAATCTTTATCCTAACATCTAAATTCATGAGCATACTAGAAGAACAAATAGAAAAAATTCTCAATAAACAAGAGTCTATAAATGGGTTCATAAATTATTTTCTTAAAATTAGAAAAATAAAACTAACTAAGAATGGGGTTGTGAGTTATTTTCTAAAAATTGGTGATAAAATACTGAAATCTATAAATATTGGGATTGCAAGCCATCATCCTGAGATTGGCAATCCAAAATAATTAAAATTTATCAATCTAATTTTTGATACAGGATAGGTAGAATTACTTGGTCTGGCTGAAGATTTTAAACTTAGTGCTTGTTGAGAGGCAACCTATCATTTATTTTCTTTCTTTCTTTCAAATTTTTAGTTTTTTTTTATTTTCTTTTGTAGAAAACTAATAAAGATGATTAGCCCATGTTAAGGGGAGCACATCAAATATCCTATATGAATCTGATGGAATATTATGAAAAATCTACCAACAATAAACTAGGTGGTACCCCTCCTTGATAAATATTTTTGATTTTTCTCTTCTTCTATTGAGGATAATGAAAATTAAGTTGGAAGGGAGGATAACTAACTTTAAACTTGTGAGTCCTTAAGTATGATTTGAAAAAAAATTAGCTTTATGTACCCAAAACTTTATTTTGATTAAAAGTTAATTAGGCACCCTAATCAATAAGTGATTAACGGTCTAAAAAATTTTAGAGATACTAAGAAAAAAATATTAAAAAAATTTAATAAATGGTAGGATTTAGATCAGACTAGATTTTAAGAGTAATTCTAGAATCCTCTTCTTACTGATCTTAATAAAGAATCTATTTCATGGGAGTTGGGTGGAAAGATTAAAATATGCAAAAATCTTCAAAAAAAAAATATTGGTTTTTCACTTAGTAACCGGG
The DNA here is from genome assembly GCA_006176705.1 of Cocos nucifera. NCBI lineage: Eukaryota > Viridiplantae > Streptophyta > Magnoliopsida > Arecales > Arecaceae > Cocos > Cocos nucifera. The sequence continues at coordinate 1,385,016 of QRFJ01000255.1, read as the reverse complement.
CCTTTTCGCCTAAGTAAGCATTATGGTTCACGTAAAAAGATGGATAGTATAAATTAAAAAGAGGTTTAGCATTGTCTAACTGAGTAACCGATCCCTTTCGTCTAAGTAAGCATTATGGTTCGTGTCAAAAGATGGGGATGCAAGAATCTGAAAAAAGAAAAAGAGAGAAAAGAAGAAAAAAAGTGGATAATAAGGAGACTAAATTGTAAGAAAGACAATAAACTCAGCTCACATCAAGTTAAAGAATTTAAAGAGTAAAGTGAAGAGTTGGCGAAAGAAGATCTCTAAAAATTTCTATCATTAACACTCAAACCACTAATTGGATCGAATTAGTAATTCGACGACGTACCTCTTTAATGGTCTGACCGAATATCAGCTATCTTTAGGAGTATCTAAATCTAACTTTTAATTTAAGACTAAGTCGGTATACATTACTAATTTATCTGCTTTACTCAAGGACGAGCAAAGTTTAAGTTGAAGGGTGTGATAAACACATAAAATATATTTATAAAAATATTAATTTATTAAATTAATTTATTTTTATTCTTAAAAATTAATATTTTTATTTTATCTTTTATAGAAAAAGATCATGGACGAAAAGAGCTTGATTTATGAGTCGCAATGAAATAAATTTGAAGCGAATCAGACTTAAATTAGACTCAGAATGGAGTTTTGAAGGAAAAATAAAGAAAAAATAAAAAAATATAAAAAGCCCAAAAATTTGGCCCATTAGGCTCACCGATGCACGGTAGATCGGTCAGCCAGTCAACAGATCCTGGCATGGACCGGCCAGCTTAGTAGGCATGGCGAACCAAAGCGCGCCATGTGGCAGACCTAGACCCTTAAGGGGTTCATTGAAAATCCATCACGGCTCACAGGGGCAGAACGATAATTTTCTCAGGCAGAGCGTAGCATGATTGGTTGTGACGTTTGGTGCAGTGGGTCTATGCGGTCTATAGGAATAGTAATTGCATGATCCGATGGTAGGCGTTCGTCTCGATCAAGATCCAATGGCTAATATCATTTTCTACTCTGATTTGAACTGTGCCCAGCTGATTTGCATGATCTAATGGCCAAAAATCATGTCGATGAAGATCCAATGGTAGGAAGGTATTTTTGACTTGATTAAGGAGATCTGGATGCCATCCAATGATCAAAATTCAATCCTAAGCTTGATCGAATGATTGAGAATTAATTCAGACCCTGTTTAAGCTACAAGTGATCGATTTTGATAAAATCTGGATCGTTTGAACCCAATCCAATGGCAGAAAATTATTCCAAAGAGCAGAATTCAATCTAGACTCAATTTCTTTTATTTTTCTTCCTTTCAAACTCTATTTCTTTCCTTTTTCTCTTTATAAAAATCCTTCTAAGCTAAATCAATGAGACATAACCCTCCCCTCTTGGGGAATCAACCTTTCCAAAGCCCTTCTTCACGCCATAGCCTCTCTAAAAGCTCTCTCTCTCTCTCTCTCTCTCTCTCTCTCTCTCTCTCTCCCTCCCTATCTTTCTCTTCTCAAGCTTTCTTCCTTCTTTCTTCTTCTTTCTCTCTTCCAACACATCAAAAATCTAAGCCTACATCTCCACCAAAACTTCTCTTCTGTTCTAAATTTCTATCACCTGCTGCTGCCTAGATTCTTCTATAAGGCTCCAAGGATGAAGATTTTAGTGAGAAGCTCCTCGATGTCTGGCTGATCCTCTCTTTCTCAGAAGATCATTGTGATCTTATTTTGATAGTATTTTCTATTTTTCATCTTTTGTATTTTTTTTAATTTATAATGAAGACTATTTTTAGTTATAATATTTTTATGTCTTTATTTTCTTGTAATTAATCTAGAATAGTTTATTATCCTTGGGATGAGTCGTGATCTACGGGTATGGTTCATATTCTTAAGATAGATTATATTTAGATTAATTCTTGGTATTGTATCTAAATTAATTTAGACTAGCCTATAACTTTAAGGAATGGACTGTAATCTAAGAATATAGGCCGTGCTCTCTAAGATAGGTTATATCTTTATTGATTAGATATGAATTAAAGCATATTAAAAAGAATATCAACTATCAAATAAGTGATCAATCAAAATCTTGAGAATTCATCTCCATACTTGCATCTTCTCTTTTAATTAATTTGCTATTTATTTGCTTTCTTAATCAATTTAAGTAGTCTTTTAATTAATCAATTTTTAATTAATATTAATCTTTTTTTAATTTATTATTTAAATATAATTAACATGATTCCTATGGATATGATCCCAACTCATTCTATTTATATAGTAGTGAGTTAGATTTTATTTTTGACCGCCTATGATAGCGATCAATTCCATCAATTAGTCATTCAAGGCAACGAGTCCATACCAAGAAAGCTGAGATCATTAGGTTACAGGCCTGGAAAATATGTGACATGCTATAGTAGCTATAATGTAAATAGTTTTAAATTTTACATCCAGCAATATAAAAATTATATAAGCGCAATGAATAGTAGTATGTATATAAAAGATAGCTGACGAAAAAATAAGCTGGAGAGTGACTACGATGACATCTTTGAAGAAATGATTAAGATGAGCTATATTGGAGGTAATAGTATCATTCTATTTAAGTGCCAATGGTTCGATACCGATAATGGTATGAAGGTTGATTCACGATACAGACTTATTGAGATCAAACATGGATCAAAAGCTTATGTCAATGATCCATTTGTACTAGCTGCACATGCTACTCAAGTGTATTATGCTCCTTTTCTATTAAGAGAAAGAGGAAGAAAAAATTGGTAGGCTATATGCAAAATTAAGTCTTGAGCTGTTCATTATGTGCTCGAAGAAGAAGAAGAGCCTTAATTATCAGAATGCTTTCAAGAGGATGAGACAGTAGAAGTTCATCAATCCTTCAATAATATGAAATTGGATGCTCCAGAAATACTCCTACGTAAAAATAACCAACATAAAGAGGTAGATCCAACTGAGACTATTTTAAAGGATAATTCTCCCCAAGAAGAAGAAGAGGAAAAAGAAGAGAAAGAGGTGGAAGAAGAGGAAGAATCGAAAAAAGATTCTAAAGGATATCAAACATCTGAAAAGGTCGATGAGTAGTACTAAGTAAATAATTTTTGGATCATTTTAATTACTTATCTTACATCATTTTAAATCTTGCATTATCATCCATAATTATATAATTAATTTGATGAATCTATTTATTTTTATTTTTGGAGAGTATATATCATGTCTTCTAGAGGCTGGAGTCATGCCAATCAAGGACAGAGCACTCGATGAGAGAGCGATTACATGGCCAGTTCTCATAGTTCTACACCTCTCACACTAAACGATAAGCTCTAATATTTTATATATTTTTATTTATATTATTTTATTATTTACTAACTAATATATCATTCTTTATATTAGATTCTTTGCGCTCAGCGAAGGATAGGGGGTCACTAGTGACCCCACAATCCATGTAGTAGCGGCCGCCGGCTCTCTAACACAACACCGTGGTCAAGAACCTATCTGGCTCATGGCACCTTTGATTAGGTTGAACATATCCAGAGCCACTCGTAAGTACTATATCCTTAATTAATATGTTTAGAATTTAATAATTTTAGAGTTAATATTTATTCTTCAAAATTAATTTTATAGCACATTTAGAGAGTCTTCAACATCTCGTATTGTTACCAAGATCATACACTGATTGATGTCAGGCCTGGTGAATGATTTCTCGAGTTGGCCATTGGGAGCTCATGATGCAGGCTGGAAGATGTTTCTGGTAAGTCAAAACTAGTTTAATTTATTCCTTCTTGTGTTGAAAAATGTATCCTAAAGCCAATTATCTAAGTGGTAGATAATTATAATTAGTATATAAATTATCATATAATAATAGTTATTTTGCTTATTCATCATAAAAGTTCTATTTTTCTTAAATGAACTCCTAAATTCTGATAAAATTTTTAGAATAATAATCAATTGATAAAAAAAGATTTATCGGATGGTTCTTAAACTATTCACGATCAAATGATAAGTTATTAACAAGAATGATAACTTATCAAGTGTAGGTCACTGTATGCCATATGCGTTGATTGTCCTTATAATCAAATGATCTGAAGATACTTGTATGGCATCCAGGTAAAATGTAGGAGTATATCTGCACTGAACGTGACTAATGTAGCACTCTACTATCAAGAGTAGCTAGTTAAGGCCAATGGATATAAGTGTCTCTCTGACTTGAGATCACCATAGTGACTTGCAAGCAACTCACTGTACTTTGGTGCCAACCTATCTATATTTCTAATACAGCAACAAAAGATTTTTAGATATAATTAAGTACTTATGAAGTCAGTGTATGAGTCAAGATGAGATTGATCACTCCTGATTAACTTCAGAAAGAGAATGTCTCACTGTGTTTCAATTTAGCAAAATCTAGGCCTGGATAATCCTCATGAAGAGTCACAAAATTTGTAAAATTTTGAAACACAATAGGGATGACTTGTATGAGAGTTAACAGCTAACTCAAAATCATCTTAAGTATTATTGGTCAAAGAGATGAATTGTATGGTAACCATAGGCTAGGGTTCTAAGAATGTTGCTTTACATACATTTAATCTATCCAGACGTTGGGTACCATTGCTAGATGGTCATTTTGATTGGTATAGAAATCCAGACGTTGGGTACCATTGCTAGATGGTCATTTTGATTGGTATAGAAATTAATTTCTATGCTACCGACTTAGGTTCAAACTTATAGGATTACACACATAACAGGTTATAACCTGATCAAATGGTTGATCAATAATTTAGAATCGTTCTATGGTCAAACAATCAATACGATTGATGTTTGATCTAATATAAGTATTGCAGGAGGATCGATTAGCAATTGGATTGCTAATTAGCTCAATTTGATAAGCAGTTAAGCTAAGATTAAGTTTAATTGAATTAAATTCAATTAGAATTTATTTGAACTTAATTGGATTAAGTCTAATTGGCTTATTGGATAAGCTAATTGCAAGGAAGAATAAGTCCTTGTTCAATTAAGACTTGAGTGCACATAATTTTTAATTTAATTAAAAATTAAACTAGATTTAAATTTGATTAAATTTAATTTAATAAGATTTTTAATTGAATTAGAATTATATTTTAATTAGGTCAACTCAAATATAATTTAAATGAGATTTAAATTGGGTTTGACCTAGTCTACATTGAAGAGTCTTAGTTAGACTAGGACTCTTCCCTTCACCCTTGCACCACCTAAGAAAGATCCCATGCTCATTATATTTTTAATTTTAGATTTTTTTGAGTTTCTCCATGCCTAAGAGAATTTCTCCACACCCCTTACTAGGTATTTTTGAAATTTTATTTGACTTGATCAAATAAAGAAAGTTGTTAAGACTTGGATTCTATTTGATAGAGTCCCAATTCTCTAAAACATCTTTTTTTCTTATGAGATTTTTTCTCCATGCCTTCATTTCTTTTGTGCACTTATTTCTTTTGATTTTGTATGTGGTTTCTGATCTTCACACCAAAAAAATAGGGAAGGAGGCATCCAACTCTTGGATGCCTCCTAAAACTCCTCCCTAGAGTCCATATAAGACTAGGTTTGACCTAGTCTTCCTTATCTAATTGGGGCACCTCCTATGAGATATTTTTTGAATTTGAAAAATCTTATAAAATTCATGGAAAAACTAGAGGAAAAGGAGGAGGTGGTGTGGAGGTTTGGGGTGCCTAGATTATTGGATGAAAGGTTTCTTAAGACATCAAAAGTTGATGTCTTATTGAGATAAAGGTAAAAGAAAAGATTGTCTTCTCTTAGAAATTTCTTTCAAGTCTATTTCTTCCTTATTTTTGTATTATTTTTCTATAAAAAAAATCTGAGAGAGGGAGGGAGAGGGTATGGAGGATGGATGCTCCAAGGAGTTAGGGCATGTTGTTTTGTTTTGGACATGATCTGATCATGTCCTGATGAGAGAAGAAGAAGAGAAGAAGATCTTCTTTTAGGGTTTTCTTAAGAATCCTTCTTCTCCATCTTTATGTGGAATTTTTTCATAAGAAAAAATAGAGAGTAAAAGATCTAGAAGAGTGAAAAAATTCTAGAGAAGAAGGTCTCCTCTTATCCTGACATGGAGATGTATTCAAGAAATCAATCGTTGATATCTTGAAAGAGAAAATGTGTCTTCTCTTAGGGCATTTCTCTTGTATTTTATTTTTTGATTTATAGGAGATCCAAAAGTTGGTCTTCTCCCTTATTTCTCCTTGTATTCTTCATCTCTTAGAGTGTCCAAGAGATTCAAAGAATATTTTTTGATTAATCATCAGGAGGATCCACGAGAAGCTAGTACTTCGAGCAGATCTTCATTTGACGAACCTCCAATCTATGTTGCAGCTTTGTGTAGATTATCTATAGAGATCGGATGCATGTGTAACTCTAAGCAATAAGAACAATAATGAAACTCAACTATGGTATTCTTGACCTATGCAAAGGTAAAAGATAAGATCTCTTTGCTGACCTAGATATGATCTAGGATTTTTAAAATAGTTCTAGATCTAGGTATTGATTTGATCAATACTAATATTTTATGTTTTAATTTTTTTATTTATGTTTGCATCATAGTGTGAGGATTTGTGGTGCTCCCAAGCCTTGGAAGGCCATGGAAGGAGTCAGGGGGTTGGCTCCAAGGATTTCAGGGGCTTGGTTGGTGCTTCGGAGATCTAGGATACAAGATGAAGTAAGAAATCAAGACTGTAGAAAGAAGATTTTCTATAGGTTAGCCAGCTCAGTCCAAAAATGGGTTGTTTAAGTCTCAGTGCATAGGCAAAATAGAGAGCTGCGCATTTGAAACTGCTGGCACGGCATAGGACTAGGTTGGCTCAGTTTCACACTGAGCCGACCTAATGGAACTTAGTCGGCTCAGTGCTAAGACCGAGCCAGCTCAGTGCGCGGGCAGAGTTACGTAAGGATCTATTTTGGGCTAGGATCTGGGATGATCTTAGGAGGTCTTAAGATCTGATTTGAGAGGTCTTAAGAAGGCTAATTCATGCATGGATCGGGTCTAAATCCAGAGGATGAGAGCATGGGAGACATGGCGTACATGAGCTTGGTGAGTGCTTTCATGTATTGGGTTAGTCGGAGAGTTTTTCTGATCGGGTCTAATGGCTATGTATAAATACATAGGTTGTATTAGGATTTTATTAATGCTGTGAAATACAGACCTTATCTCCCTCAACTCTCTTCTTCTCTTCTCTCTAGAGTTGTCGTCCTAGGGTTCTTGAAGAAGCCCTAAAGAAGGGGACGCCTCCCTCATAGAGAAGGGGACGTCTCCCTCAAGCCCAAGGAGGGAGGTGCCCCATTATAGATCCAGGTGGAGGATCGATGGTTTGCTGCCTATAGAGAATATCACAGATTTCTTCAGATCCATGTTAAAGATCAGGAGATTTCGCAACATGGTATCGGAGCTTATGATGCCAAGGATGATTGGCGTTCGAGCGATATCATAGAATATCAATTGGTATCAGGAAGAGGTGATGCCAGTTGGTGCACTTACATCTGGTATCAGAGTCTGATGGTGCATGAAAGGGAAGGAGAAGTCATATAACATAAAATTAGAAATCTGTATAAGGATTCCATGGTATGTCTCAAATCTACCTTGTTATTGTTGTGGTTTGGCCAACCAAAAGCAGTGGATTAAAGGTGGAGGTTGAGAGGATTAACGAAAAGGGATTTTCTTAGGGTGGAAGGATTTTGTGCATAATTTGCTGATCGGTTTTGATGAAAAGGCCAGGATGCATGATGGTTATGTAACAGATAGGGAGTGCTGGAGTGTTGCAATAGCATTTCCCTGAAGATGCAGGGCTAAGAGAGGCTCGGCGATGCAGCAGTCGAAGGAGGTATCTTAGTAGAGAGCATCTGGGTTCTCTAGGAAGATGGGCAGTGTAGGACTGTTAAAGAGAGGTTTCCAAGGGGTAATGATCGAAGAAAGGCTGAATAAGCAACTATACGTCCTTCGATGTCTGGAAGGTGGGAAAGTAGTTGAAGATGTATTCAGTGGTTCGATCAGAGCATGGATTTGCGAAGCCTTGGGAGTGATGGAGATGGATGATCCATAGACGTCCAGCAGGATAGGACTAGATGGCTGTAGAGTGGTGCAGAGATGAGTCAGAGAGTGTTGGAGTACTGTAGGAGCGCTTTTCTGAAGGCATGAAACTGAGAGAGGCTCGATGGTGCAGTAGTCGAGGAGTATATCTCAGCAGAGAGTATCAATGGTATCTCAAAAAGATCGGATGCCGGTCTCAGGGAGAGCCAGAAGGTCTTAGGGAGTGCTAGAAGGTCTTAGACAGTCGGAAATATCATGGATCAAGTTTCTTCTACAGGGACATTAGAAAAAGTCGTGGTTCAGATGGAGGATAGTTCTCCGAATACAACTGAAGTGATGGCTGGTATAGGGATAGAAGAGAAGGACTAGAGTGGAATTTTCTAGGATTTAATTGCTGGTTTCAAAAGAGTTGGATGAGCTTTTGGGTTTCGGAGGTGCCCACGGGTTATGGAGGTATCCGAGATAGCTTCGAAGGGATCCGTGGAGTGTGGAGGATTCAAAAGGACAGCAACGGTATTTGAGGTGCAGTAGCAGGCTCAGCAGTACAGCATTGAGTAGTTGGCCTTAAGGGACTTGATGATAGAGTTGACTTCTATGGCATCAGGTGGACTTCGGATATAGGTGGAGCTCCGAAGAGGTGGCTTCATAATTGGAGAAAAATTTGACATAAGTTCAGAGCGTCGGTGATGCACAATTTTAGGTGGAGTAGCATGTGCAGGAGGACAGACGTAGTTCTGAGGAGATCATGCCAGGATTTGCAGCGAGTGCCAATACAAGAACATTACGGGTTCTCCAAGAAAGTCCAGAAAAAGTGATGCAACTGCTAAGCAAAAGGGATCTTACAATTTCAGGATGGTGCAGAGGTGCAAGCATAGATCTTCAGCAGTGGAGGCGGTCATCCTAAAGGCCTCAAGGGTGCACAATAGTTGAAGAGGATTGGCGGAGGTGATGCTTGCATAGGGGCTATCGAGTGCGCAGTGACAGCGGAATCATGCAAGAGGTTATTACTGAGGGGTTTGCCAAGGCTTGGGGCACCAAGATGGAGATTATGAGGATTTATGGTGCTCCCAAGCCTTGGGAGGCCACAGGAGGAGTTAGGGGGTTGGCTCCAGGGATTCTAGGGGCTTGGTTGGTACTTCGAAGATCTGAGACACAAGATAAAGCAAGGAACCAAAGTCGGAGAATCAAGACTATAGAAAAATGATTTTCTACAGGTTAGTCGGTTCAGTCCAAAATTGGATCGGCTAAGCCTCAGTGCACAGACAAAACAGAGAGCTGCGCGTTCGAGACTGCTGGCACGGCACAGGACTGGGCTGGCTCAGTTTTAGACTAAGCCGATCCAGTGGAACTTAGCCGACTTAGTGTTGAGATTGAGCCGGCTTAGTGTGTGAGCAGAGTTACGTGAGGGTCTATTTTGGGATAGGATCTGGGATGATCCTAGGGGTCTTAAGGTCTGGTTTGAGAGATCTTAAGGGGGCTAATTCATGTATGGATCGAGTCTACATCCAGAGGATGAGAGCATGAAGACATGGGTCTACATGGGCTCGGTGAGTGCTTTCATGTATTGGGTTAGATGGAGAGTTTTTCTAGTTGGGCCTATTGGCTATGTATAAATACATAGGTTGTATTAAGGTTCCATTAATGTTGTGGAATACAGACCTTTTCTTCTTCAACTCTCTTCTTCTCTTCTCTCTAGAGTTGCCGTCCTAGGGTTCTTGAAGAAGCCCTAGAGAAGGGGGCATCTCCCTCAAGTCCAAGGAGGGAGGTGCCCCATCATAGATCCAGATGGAGGATCGATGGTTTGCTGCCCATAGAGAACGTTACAGATTCCTTTAGGTTCATGTTAAAGATCAAGGACTTTCACAATATGGTATCGGAGCTTGTGATGCCAAGGATGATTGGCGTTTGAGCGATATCATGGAACATCAATTGGTATCAGAGAGAGGTGATGCCAGTTGGTACGCTTAAACATGGCATATTATAGATCCTAAATGTAGAATTTAGTGATCAGATCCCATGCATATTATATGTTAAATTGCTTAATCTATGTCTTCCACTGCTTGTAAATTCGAAAAAGTTTTGAAATGTACCACTGCTTGTAAATTTAAAAAAGTTTTGAAATGTATGCATGAACTCTGCATATTTTCCAACAATGGTATCAAAGCATCTAGGTTCTTTTATGGCATAATTATGTTTGCATTAAAATAAATCTAAAATAAAATTCTAAAGATCGCACATACTGATATAAGGTTGCCTACTGTAAGGTTTATCCCTTATAGTAAAGAGGTTGTCCTAGTATGTGCTGATCTATAAAATTGAATCATGAATAAGTTAGATATGATCAAAGTTAACTAATAATTTATTTTTAAATTTTAAATCTAAAATAAATATATATTTGATCTATTATTGATTATTTAGATTAGATCTAAATAATGTAGGATTGCACATACTGATTATAAGATTGTCTTGCTGTAAGATTTATCCCTTACAGTGGAGAGGTTGTATTAGTATGCGCTGATCTGAATAATCTAAATTATAAATATATTAGATAAGATCTAAAATAATTTTTAATTTATTTTTAAATTTTAAATCTAAAATTAAATAATTTATGATTTGATCCATATGATGTGTTTTATGTTTAAATCTAGATCCTCAAGTTGCATATGTTGATATGTAGCTTTAATTTTGAATCTAGAATGTATATGTATGATATATTTATTTTGTAAAACTTAAATTCATAACTTACTTTCTACAAAATTATAGATTCAAAATCTTAGGACAATCTAAATATTAAAATAAATTAGTTCTAAAATCATGAATTGAATATGATTCAATATAAATTATTTACATATTGAAAATATTTCAAAAGCTAAAATCAGAAACTAGTTCTGAGGTTCTGAAACCTTAACCCATAAGCCTTGAACTTAATTGAGAATTAAGTAAATATTTAGGATCTAGGTTTGTGATTTGAAGATCTTAAGATATTTTCACAAAATATGGGTTAAAGAATAATGGGTTAGCTTTGTTTAGGTCATTAACTGGATTAGACCTAAGGTTAGATTAAATATGAACTAAGTTAAAAAAATTGATCAAATCTAATTATTAGTTAATTATGATTAGATCATTTCTTTTCTATAGATCAATTTAATAGTTGTCATTGATCAAAGTCCATACATCTAACAAGTGAATACTGATCGCAGCTCAGTGGTCGAGCCCAAGTCTTTAAGCAGACCAAATCAAAATTGATAAATCGATTGGTGTCTAAGGTAAGTCTGGCATTTTTAGACCGATGATTTTTAATTGATAGCCTGCTTACCTGACCATTTTTGATAGTATCTAAGACAAGCTTTGGCAGACCCTCCTATCGATCTCACTTACCTGACCAATGTGGTTAATCAGATTTTGATTAGGTTGCTCATTGATTCGTGTTAACCCATGTCACATAGAAAATCAGTGAGACTGAATTAGGTGTCCATGGACCAAAATTGATTCTAGTCCTTATCAATGACTTGAGAAGTCATTGGGAGGACTTGACTTGGTGAAGTCAGTGGGAGCAAATTAGTCCATGTCTTCTCTATCCTTAAATCATATTAAAATTTTAAATCCTTTAAAATTATTAGATCCTTAAAATGATAAAGTTATGAAGATAACTAAGTCATAGCCTTTTATTAAGTTGGATGATAATGGGTTTATTAGCTCAATAATTATTGGAGGCCCAAAGGTCTGGTGCTTATTGACTGATGGAATTATCATTCATAATATGATAACTTGAAAGTGTCTCTCTAATGGTGGTTAGGTTGACCATCCAAAGTTGGGCTTAATCATTCATTGGTTAGATGTATCAAGTATAATCATATTAATGATTGGACCTAATCAGATTCTTGCAGTAGAGGCCAAAGCCCATTGATTAGATTTTTGGGATAAAATTAAATTATTAGAAGTTATTTGAAAAAATAATTGATCAAAGAATCTACCTATAGATGCACATGGGTTGACCAGCCATAGTCGGGCTTATGTGTAGTCTATGTGAATTCTAGTATCTACTAAAAAATTAAAGTAATTTTTTGAATTAGAGGTAGAAGCTACCAATTCGATTAAAATAGTGGAAGAATCTTTAGACTAAAGTCCAAGTTTCTAGGCTTAAAATAATTTATATACATTAAGTCATTGCTCTCTTTTCTCAAATTGAGGCTAAATCCTAATTGCTCCGATCACTATCAGACAGTGATTTATTTATGGGATCTAACTTCAATAATCAGTATTAGAAGTTGAATTTATTTCAGTAGTACAAATGGATTTGTATTAAGACTTCTAAGCCCAGTCAAAACAATAAATCCAATGTTAACCCAAATCAGGCAGAATGCTTCTACTGATAGAAGCAAGATCATTTGAAGAAGTATTGTTCTGAATATCTTGCTTTCCTTGACTATAAGGGACTGAACAAGAGAAAGGAGCAAGAGTTACTTATCAAGAATATTATATGATAACACCTTGTAATTTCTCTATATATAATTCTACTACCTGGGTATTAGATACCGGTGGGCTTATGTAATTCATTGTAAGAACTTCAAGTAAGTAGAATATTTGAAAATGATGAGAGATTCCTGGACATTAGGAAAGAAAGTTCTGTTCCAATCCTAGCTTTAGAAATTATCAAGTTTATTTTCAAAAAATATCATTTTGGGTGATTGTCACTATTGTCCATCGTTTATGATAAATGTGATCTCTGTTGGCCTTTTGGCCAGAGATGGTTATCATTTATCAATAAAGAGGATTGTTGTGATTGATATTACAATAATACATGGACAATAGAGAAATGTTATTTAACATTTATACAGCCTGTTAAGTGTAATATACATATTTAATAAAAATCCAAGTTAGATAATGTCATAAATATCTACCTCTGATATTATAGGCTTAGTCATATTAACAAGAACAAGACAAATAGGTTGGCTTGAGAGGAAAATCTTGATATCAATGATTATGAATCATTGACAATCTGTGAGTCTTATCTTCTTGAAAAGATAATAAAGTTACTTTTTATTGAAAAATGTGAAAGGGTCGGTGAAGTTCTAAGTCTCATACATAGTGATGTATATAGACCTATGAACTCAAGTACCAGAGAAGGATATCAGTATTTCATTACAGATGATCTATCTAGATATGGATAAGTCTAGCTTGAATCATTTGACATATTCAAATAATTCCATAATAAAATAAAAAAATAAACTAAAAAAGATATTAGAATTCTTCGATCAAATCGTAGAGGCGAATACTTATCTAGTGAGTTTGCGATATATCTAAGAGAGAATAGGATTCTCTCATAGTAGACTCCTTCTGGAACACAGTGTATTAAAAAGGAGAAATCAAATTTTGTTAGATATAATTCGATCCATGATGGAATTTACTAATTTGCCTGTTTCAAGTTTATGCTCTTGTGACTCCTTGTTTTACTGTAAAAAATATTTTGAGTAAATCTATCACAAAAACTCCATAGGGGATATAGATAGGATGAGGACCTAGACTCTCTCACCTTCAAGTTTGGGATTGTCCAGCCTACATCAAATATTTGCATATAGATAAACTTGAACCTTGGTCCCATAGGTGTATGTCTATAGGGGTTATTAATTCTAGCATGCTGAAGAACATGAGATGTTCATCAGCAGTAGGACATTATTTTTGAAAAGAAGTTTCTTAGAGAAGAAATTAATGTCTGTCAAGTTAAACTTAAGAATGCTTGACTAGTAGAAAAGAACCGACATAATCTAGTAAATGTACAAAATCAGATTTTATCAAATCAAACCTGTAGCCCATTAATGTGGCACCTTTAAGAAAATTCGGTAGAGTACTGCGTTAGTTGGATAGATACTTCAGTAATTAGAACAACAATAATCCATCATCTATAAGGATGCAATGTAGTAGTTTGACTCTAAGAAGTGGTTTGGAGCCATCAAATCTGAATTGAAGTCCATGAAGATCAATAGTATATAGACACTAGTTGATCCACCTGACGGGATAAAATCTATTAAATACAAATCGATTTTCAAAAGGATTGGAGTAGCATAGACAAAAAGGTTGAGATCTATAAAGCCCTTCTGGCTATCATCTCGGAGTTCGAATATACATTTTGAACGTATGTCTTTGTTATGAACAAAGAGAAGCCATGCATTTGTAGGTGGACAAAAGGTTCTATAGTGTTATTCCTTATGTTGTCTATGGATGAAATTCTCTTAATTGGGAATGGCATTCTAGCATTGCAAGGAATAAATATTTAGCTATCATCTAATTTTTCTATGTACAAGATCAGACATAATATACTCACTAGAGATAGTAAGCAGATATCAGTCTGATCTAAATGAGAACCACTGGAAGACTGCATAGATAATTCTTACATATTTGAGAAATACTAAGGCTCGGTGACTCAAATATGGAGATACTGACTTAAAACTTATGAGATATTTTGATTCTAGTTTTTAGTCAAATCAAGATGACAACAAGAAAGTATCGGGTCATATCCTAATTATCGGAGTAATCTGCTAGAAAGATTCATCGCAGGATACTGTAGCTTATTCAGTTAATGATGTAGAGTACATCGTAGCATATGATGCTGCCATGTGGCTGTGTAGTTGCGGAGGTTCATTAGCAAGTTGGAAGTGGCACTCTCCATCAATGGTCCAGTCCTATTGTAGCACTAGAGCCATAGCTCAAGCTGAAGAATCGAAGGACTAGCATATTCTACATCACTTTTACCTTAAATTTTAGATCTGGATGACGTCAATCTTTAGAAGATCAATGAAAAAAGAGAACTTGACCAACCCATTTGCTAAAGTCTTGAAACTAAGGAGTTCTATGAACTCAAGTGAAAGATAGGATATTTGATATCATTCTGATTGGCTTTAGTCCAAGTAAGAGTTGTTGAAAAATGTGTCCTAAATCCAATCATCTAAGTGGTGGATAATTAAAATTAGTATATGAATTATCGTATAATAATAGTTATTTGACTTATTCATCATAAAAATTCTATCTTCCTTAAATGAACTCCTAAATTATGATGAAGTTCTTAGAACCATAATCAATCAATAAAAAAGAATTTATCAGATGATTCTTAAACTGTTCATGATCAAATGATAAGTTATTAACAATGATGATAACTTATCGAGTGTAGGTCGCTATATGCCATATGCATTGGTTGTCCTCGTAATCAAGTGGTATGGAGATCCTGGTATGGCATCTAGGTAAGATGTAGGAGTACATTTATACTGAACGTGATCAATATAGCACTTTACTATCAAGAGTAGCTAGTTAAGGTCGATGGGTATAAGTGTCCCTCCAACCTAAGATCACCACGGTGACTTGCAAGCAACTCATTATACTTTGATGCCAATCTATCTATATTTTCAATACAATAATGAAAGATTTTTAGGTACAGTAAAGTACTTATAAAGTCGACGTATGAGTCAAGATGGAATTGACTACTTCTGATTAATTTCAGAAAGAGAATGTCTCGCTATGTTTTAATTTAGCAAAATCTAGGCTTAGGTAATCCTCGTGAGGAGTCACGGGATATGCAAAACTTTGAAACATAGTAGGGATGACTTGTATGAGTGTTGATAGCTAACTCGAAGTCGTTTTGAGCATTATTTATCAAAGGGATAAATTATATGGTAACCATAGGTTAGGATTCTAAGAATGTTGCTTTGCATACATTCGACCTATCCGGACGTCGAGTATCATTGCTAGATGATCATTTTGATTGGTATAGGAATCAATTTCTATGCTACGGTCTTAGGTTCAAACCTATGAGGTCACATACATAAGAGGTTGTAACTTGATCAGATAGTTGATCGATAATTTAGAATTATTTTATGGTCAAATAATCAATATGATTGATGTTTGACCTAATGCAAGTATTGCAGAAGAATCGATTAGCAATTAGATTGCTAATTGGCTTAATTTGATTAAGAAATTAGGCTAAGATTAAGTATAATTAAATTAGATTCAATTAGAATTGGTTTGGACTTAATTAGTTTAAGTCTAATTGGTTTATTGGATAAGCCAATTGCAAGAAAAAATAAATCCTTGTTCAATTAGGACTTGAGTGCACCTAATTTCTAATTTGATTAAAAATTAAATTAGATTTAAATTTGATTAAATCTAATTTAATAAGACTTCTAATTGAATTAGGATTATTTTTTTAATTAGGTTGATTCAAATCTAATTTAAATGAGATTTAAATTGGATTTGACCTAGTCTACATTGGAGACTTCTACTTAGACTAGGACTCTTTCCTTCACCCTTGCGCCACCTAAGAAAGATCCCATGCCCATTATATTTTTAATTCCAAATTTTTTTGAGTTTCTCCATCCTAGGAGATGTTCTCTACACTCTCTATCAGGTGTTTTTAGAATTTTATTTGACTTGGTCAAATAAAGAAAGTTGTTAAGACTTGGACTCTATTTGATAGAGTTCCAATTCTTCAAAACACCTCTTTTTCTTATAGAATTTTTTCTCCATGCCTCTTTTTCTTTTGTGCACTTATTTCCTTTGGTTTTGTACATGGTTTCCTATTCTTTACACCAAAAAAATAGGGGGGGAGGCGTCCAAGAGTTGGATGCCTCCTAAAACTCCTCCCTATAGTCCATATAAGGCTAGGTTTGACCTAGTCTTCCTCATCTAATTTGGGTGCCTCCTATGATATATTTTTTAGATGTAAAAAATTCCAGATTCATGAAAGAACCAGAGTAAAAGTAGGAGGAGGTATGGAGGTTTGGGGTGCTAAGATTGTTGGAGGAAAGGTTTCATTAAGACATCAAAAGTTGATATCTTGTTGAGACAAAGGTAAGAGAGAAGATTGTCTTCTCTTGGGAATTTCTTTCAAGTCTATTTCTTTTTTATTTTTGTATTATTTTTTTATAAGAAAAATCTAAGAGAGAAGAAGAGGGCATGGAGGATGGATGCTCCAAGGAGTTGGGGTATGGTGTTTTGTTTTGGACATGATTTGATCAAGTCCTGATGAGAGAAGAAGAAAAGAAAAAGGTCTTCTCTTAAGATTTTCTTGAGAATCCTTCTTTTCTATCTTTATGTAGGATTTTTTTCATGAGAAAAATCAAAGACTAAGAGATCTGGAAGTGTGAGAAAATTATAGAGAAGAAGGTCTCCTCTTGTCCTGATATGGAGATGTATTCAGAAAATCAATCATTGATGTCCTGAAAGAGAAGATGTGTCTTCTCTTAGGGCATTTCTCTTACATTTTATTTTTTAATTTATGGGAGATCCAAAAGTTAGTCTTCTTCCTTATTCCTCGTTGTGTTCTTTATCTCTTGGAGTGTCCAAGAGATCTGAAGAATATTTTTTGATTAACCATCAAGAGGGACCTACGAGAAGCTAGCACTTCGAGTGGATCTTCATTCGACAAACCTCCAATCTATGTTGCAGCTTCATGTGGATTACCTATAAAAGGTGGATGTGTGTGCGGCTCCAAGCAATAAGGACAATAATGGAACTCAACCATGGTGTTCTCGACCCATGCAAAGATAAGAGATAAGATCTCTTTGCTAACCTAGATATGATCTAGGATTTCTAGAAAAGTTCTAAATCTAGGTATTTATTTGATCAATACCAATCTTTCATGTTTTAATTTTCTAATTTATGTTTGCACCATGGCATATTGTAGATCCTGAATGTAGGGTTTAGTGATCAGATCACATGCATATTATAGGTTAAATTATTTAATCTGTCTTCCACTACTTGTAAATTCGAAAAATTTTTGAAATGTATGCATAAAACCCTACATGTTTTCCAACATCCTGATATGTTTGTATTTTAGTTATATATTAATACACGCTTGCTTCTATCTTACAGGAGTATTACCAATTCAAGACTCCCCAGGATGAGAAGGTTGGTCATCAGACCTTCGAGAAGGTGGCCATATGGAGGCTTCGAGATGGCCTCTATAGCCTTAGGTAGTTCGCCAACCAGCACTCTGGTTACCGATCACTATCGGACTGAAGGTTCTTCATGGATCACTGGATGTGGGCAAATATATGGCAAGCCCTCTATGACCAGTAAAGCAGCAAGGAGTACTTTGGTAGGCGGCAGAGGGCTTGGTAGAATTGGATTCTCCAGCAGGATTCGATCAAGCATACGGGTAGCTTGGTTGGCACACGTGTTGTAGCCGATAGACTGGTAAGAAATCAATACCAAAACTCTAATAGAATTGTAAAAGCTCTTATATGCACATTTTATTTAATTTAATTTTATTATTTACTTATTATAGATATGATAGTTAGATCATCCATTGGACCAGCAGTAGTTGTGGTGGGCCACACATAAGTTGAGAAGGACTGGTGACTATTTAGATTCTACATCGCAATAGATCATGGTAAGAACTTCAAACTTGATTTAATAATTAAGTTATTATAAGATCTAATTTTTATATTAGAGTTAATATATTTTTAAACTATGTAGACATGTTATGCAAAGTACGTTGCTAAGAGGTACGTCGATGATCCATCTTCTCAGCCCTTCCTTGATCTTGAGGGATGGCTTAGCACCACTAGAGGGATAAGTAGGAGCTGGGTCATAAGATTCGGCTATAGTTTTGACCCTCCACAATCTTGATATCCTTCGGTATCCTCATAAGCCTCGACGTCCTAGAGCTGGAGCGATGCGCACATGGAGGAGGTCGTGCAGAGGCATCTGAGCCTGCCTCAGAGCCTCCTGGATACCATCTATGATACGGTCGTGGAGCTTCTCCAGGATTTACTACTATGTGATCAGCTAAGCTCATCGTCCCAGCCATCACATCAAGTAATTATATTATTAATTTTTTTTACTTATCTTAAGTTTTTACATTTAGAAGCTCTACATATTTAGGTTTTAGTTCGGAAAGGACATCTGGGGGCTAAAAATTCAATCTAACTATCCAATCGATAGGTCGGGAAAGTCTATAGCTCCGTATCATTAAATCGAACGTGTAGAAATAATCTGTTCAAGAATAAAAGTAGTACATTAAAAGATATATCTATATCAAAAGATACGTCTCCATATCGAAATCTACTAATATTATTTTATTTTTGTTACAAGATGCTGGAACATCCAGCTCTCATCCACCAGCTATTGGAGAGGAGCAGGAGGAGGAGGCAGGTGATGACAAGGATCGAACCTAATTTTTTTTGATGTATTATACTTTTTTGATATATTATATTTTTTTGATACTGCTTATAAAAAAATTATATAATTTATATTTTTAATAAAATATACTTAGTTTTTAATTTTTGATTGTAAGATTATTTTTGGATTTTAATTATAATAGGTATGATGAGTCATAATTTATTATAATTAATTAATTTTAAAAAATATTATTATAAATTTTTTAAAAAATATAAATTAACTATTATCATTGATATAAGCGATGCAAACACCATCGCTAATAACTATTTGCAACGACTTTATAGACGAAGTTACCATTATTAATAATTCTTCAAATAATTTTTTTATTTTATTTAAAAATTATAAAAAATTAATGACTTCATTAGCGATGACATGTTTGGTCACTAATAAATATTAGAGACAGCATTAGCCACGAAAATACCATCGCTAATATTTTTTAAAATATTTTATTTTATTTGATTTAAAAATTTAGAATTATTAGAGATAGCATTAGCAATGGAATGTTTTGTTGCTATTAAGTATTAGCAACCGCATTAGCCATAACATTACCATCGCTAATATTTTTTTAAAAATAAATTTAAATATTAAAAAATTATTAGAGATAAAATTTTTTCATCGTAAAAGCCATCGCTAATAGCTTGTTAGCGATGATGATTTTTGCCATCACTAATAATGATAGTTAGTGACAAGATTTTTCATATTGGATTTTACGATGGTATTAGCGACAACATGATTTTTAGCAATGGCAGATAGACTATTAGCGATGATATTTAGCTATCGCTAATAGTCTAAATTCTTATAGTATAATTAGGGATATAAATAGATCGGGTTGGACTAGATCATGAGTGATCTCGATCCGATCTGGTTCCTTGATCGGATTCTAATATTGGATCCAGATTCAATCCAATTAAAAATCAGATCGAATCGGATTGGATCCATAATAAAAAAGTTTGCCCTATTGGATCTTTTGGATTCGATCAGATTCATGTATAATCTAATCCCAATCTAAAAATTTTAAATCCAATTCAAACTCAAATTTTAATCAGACCCAGTTCATATAATAAACTAACATATGCAAAGTTTATGGCAAAAAAAAATATATTACTTTGCCTTAGCTCTTAATTTATAAATAATTTTTTAAAATTTTATAATCAAATTGAGTAAAACTTTTAAAAAATAATAATGCTACAAGAGCATTTAGAATTTCAATCCCACTCTATTAACTTTATAGTTTATATTATTGAATTTAATACTGAATTTGGATCGGGTCGAATCGGATCCAAATTCAGTAAATTCAGATCTGACCCTGAATATTGAACGAGTCCAATTTTAGAACCTGACCTAACTCCATGGGTCCTTTAAAATGGGTTGGATCGGGTCTAAGCGGGATGGGTTGGATCGAATCACAGGTCAACCCGACCCATTTTCAACCTTAAGTATAATGCCATCTCTAATACTTTAAAAATTTTAAATTAAATAAAATAAAATATTTTAAGAAATATTAGTGATGATATTTTCATAGCTAATGTCATTGCTAATAGCATCTCTAACTTTTTTATAATTTTTAAATAAAATAAAAAAATATTTTAAGAATTATTAGTAATGGCAACTTCATCTCTAAAGCCATCACTAATAATTAATTTATATTTTTAAAAAAATAATAATAATATTTTATAAAATCTATTTTAATTAATCATAATGAATTATAATTTGTAATACCTGTTATAATTAAAATCCAAAGATAATCTGATAATCAAAAATTAAAATAATTATATTTTATTAAAAATATAAATTATATAAATTTTTTTATAAGCAGTATCAAAAAAATATAATACATCAAAAATATTTAGGTCTGATCCTCGTCGTTGCTCGCCTTCGCCTCCTACTACTCCTCTTCAGCAGTTGGTGAATGAGAGTCGGATGTTCCAGTATCCTATAGTAAAAAAAATAAAATAATATTAGTAAATTTTGATATGAAGGTATATCTTTCGATACACTACTATTCTTGAACAGATTATTCCTACATGTTCGATTTGATGATATGGAGCTATAGACACCCTCAGCCCATCGATTGGATGGTTAAATTAAATTATTAGCCCCTAGATCCTCTTTCCAAACTCAAACCTAAATATACGAAGTTTCTAAATATAAAAACTTAAAATAAGTAAAAAATTAATAATATAATTATCTGATATGATGGCTGGGATGATGAGTCCAGCTAGTCACATAGTAGTAGGTCCTGAAGAAGCTCCATGACCATATTGCGGATGGCATCCAAGAGGCTCTAAGGTCGCTTGCTCAGAAGCCTCTCCACGACCTCCTTCATGTGTGCATCGCTCCAGATTTAGGACATCGAGGCTTGTGAGGATGTTAAAGGATATCAAGATAGTAGAGGATCGAAGCTGTAGCCGAATCTTATAACCTAGCTTCTACTTATCCCCCTGGTGGCGCTGATCCATCCCTCAAGAAAAAGGGAGGGCTAAGAAGATGGATCATCATCGTGCCTCTCAGCAACGTATTCTATATAACGCACCTACATAATTCATAAATATATTAATTTTAATATAAAAATTAGATTCTATAATAACTTAATTAGTAAATAAAGTTTGAAGTTCTTACCGCCATCTATCATGATATAGAATCTAAATAGTCACCAATCCTCCTAAACTGGTGTGTGGCCCACCACAACTACAGCTAGTCTAGTGGACGATCCAGCTACCATGTTTATAATAAGTAAATAATAAAATTAAATTATTTAAAATATATAAGAGATTTTATAGTTCTAGTGAAGAGTTTTGGTATTGATTTCACATCAGTCTATCAGCCACAACATGTGTGCCAATCGAGCCGCCTGTATACTTGATCGAATCTTGCTAGACAGTCCAGATCTGCCAGATCTTCTGTCGCCTACCGAAATACTCCTCGCTGCTCTACTGGTTGTAGAGAGCCTACCATATGTTCGTCCACATCCAATGATCCATGAAGGACCTCCAGTTCAATGGTGACTAAAAATCAGAGTGTTGGATGGCGGACTGCCTGAGGCTGTAGAGGCCATCTTGGACCCTCCATATGGCCACCTCCTCGAAGGTTTGATGGCCAACCTCCTCATCTTAGAAAGTCTCAAATCGATAATACTCCTGCAAGATAGAAGCAAGCATATATTAATATGTAATTAAAATACCAACGTATTGGGAAGGAATAAATTAAACCAATTTTGGCTTACCAGAAACATCTTCCAAGCTGCATCACGAGCTCCTAATGGCCAACTTGAGAAATCATTCACCGGGCCCAACATCAATCGATGTATGATCCCAATAATGACACGAGATGTTGAAGGCTTTCTGAATGTGCTACAAAATTAATATCAAAGAATAAATGTTAACTCTAAAATTACTAAATTCTAAACATATTAATTGAGCATGTAGTACTTATGAGTGGCTCTGGATATGTCCGACCATAGTACTTACGAGTGGCTCTGGATATATCCGACCTAGTCGAAGGTGCTGCAAGCCAGGCGGGTCCTTGACCATGATGCTGTGTCAGAGAGTCGACGACCATTATTGCATGGGACTATAGGGTCATCGGTGATCCCTTATCCTCCAAACCTGAGTGTAAAGAATCTAATACAAAGAATGTTATATTAGTTAATAAATAATAGAATAATATAAATAAGAATATATAAAGTATTAGAGCTTACCATCTGGTGTGAGAGATGCAGAACCATAAAAACTGGCCATGTGATCGCTCTCTTCTTGAGAGCTTTATCCTCGACTGGCATGACTCCGACCTCTAGAATACATGATATATGCTCTCTAAAAATAAAAATAAATAGATTCATCAAATTAATTATATAATTATGGATGGCAATGCAAGATTTAAAATAATGTAAGATAAGTAATTAAAATAATCCAAAAATTATATACTTAGCACTACTCATCGGCCTTTTCAGATGTTTGGTATTCTTTGGAATCTTCTTTTGATTCTTTCTCTTCTTCCATCTCTTCCTCTTCTTAAGGAGGATTGTTTTTTAAAATAATCTCAGTTAGATCTACCTCCTCATATTGGCTATCTTCATATTGAAGTATTTTTGGAGCATCCAATTCTACATCATTGAAAGATTGATGAACTCCTACTGTCTCATCCTCTTGAAAGCATTCTAATAATTGGGACTCTTCTTCTTCTTCGAGCATGTAATACATGCAGCCCCCCAATCTTTTCTTCCTTTTTTTCTTGATGGAAAAGGAGTATAATATACTCGAGTAGCTTATGCAGCTAGTACAAATAGATCGTTAACATAAGCTTTTGATCCATGTTTGATCTCAATAAGCCTATGCTGTGGATCAACCTTCATATCATTATCGGTACCAAACCATTGGCACTTAAATAGAATGACACTATTACCTCCAATGTAGTTCATCTTAATCACTTCTTCAAGGATTTCATAGTAGTCACTCTTTGGCTTATCTTTCCACCAGCTATCTTTTATACACATCCCATTGTTTATTATACTTTTGTAATTTTCATATTGTTGGGTGTCAAATTTGAAACCATTTATGCTATAGCCACTATAGCATGTCACGTATTTTTCAGGTCCGTAACTTAATGGTCTTAACTTTCTTGGTATGGGCTTGCTGCCTTGAATGACCAATTGACAGAACTAATATACAAAGCTTTCAACAAGTTTCTCATTCTTCGATAGCATTTTCTTTATTATTGCTACCATCCTATCATAACAATTGACCATTAAATTAAACTCGACCTTCATGTTCAACAACTCTGACACAGTCGATAGTACAATATGTATTTTATATTCTGGCCATAGTGGTTCATAAACATCTTTTAGCATATGGTAGAAATTGCCGCTTTCAGCTTCTGGATCATCCTCCATGATTCAGAAGCTAGTAGCAGTGATTTCTATCATATACTGAAACATGTTCATGAACCAATGTAGCCGAGATGTAAAATATAGACTATATTATCAGATGTTAGAGTTGTTGAATTTGAAGGCCGAGTTTAATATAATGGTCAATTGTTATGATAGGTGGTAGTAATAATAAAGAAAATACTACCAAAGGATGAGAAGCTTGTTGGGAGCTTCTATGCTTCAAAGAAAATGATAAAAGGGTTAGACATAGGATATGAGAATTTAGATGTATGCCATAATGATTGCATGCTTTTCTACAAAGAGGACCAATTGAAGAGCTCATGTGATGTATGTGGTGAAAGTTGATTTAAGCTGAGGCAAGAGGGTGGAAATTAGAAAGATATATCATATAAGGTTCTTCAATATCTTTTCCTCACTTCTAAGCTTCGAAGGCTTTACTTATCCAAGAATATTACCAGGAAGATGAGATGGCACAAAAAAGAGATTTACAAGCACACTAATATGATAAGTCATCCATTGGATAGTGAGGCAAGGAAGAAATTTGATACTTGCTACCCTTTATTTTTTCAAAAATCATGCAATGTCCGACTAGGTCTGTCTATGGATGGGTTTACACCGTTCAGTCATGTAGCGGCCCCTTATTCATATTGATCAGTCTTTATTACTCCATATAATTTGCCACCTGGGATGTGTATAAAAGAATATAACATCTTTATTATATTAGTTATTCCTGGACTATGATATCCTGGTAGAAACATTGATGCATATCTAAGGCCTCTTATGAATGAGCTGAAATTCTTATGGTTTGATGGCATACGTATATTTGATATATCGAAGAAGTAAAATTTTATAATGAAGGCTGCATTGATATGGACCATTAGTAATTTTTCTACTTATAGAATGCCGTCAGGATGGAGCACTCATGGAAAGCTAGCATGTCTCTACTGCATGGAGAATAGAAAGTATTTCAACTTGAGCATGGTTGCAAGCTCTGCTGGTTTGATTGTTATCATTAATTTCTCCATGAACATCATTATTATCTAAAGCAGCAGGACAATTTCAGGATGAATAAAATAGAGAAGGATAAGGCACCCCCACGACTCAGTGGCATGAAAGTATTTTAGAGGGTATCTCAAGTAAATGAAGTCCAATTTGGTATACTATTTGATAAGCAAGAACCTCGAGGGTTTGGTGGAAATCATAACTGGATGAAGCACGACATCTTCTAGAAATTACCATATTGGTCCACCAATTTGATCCGTCATAATCTTAACATCATGCATATTAACAAGAATACCTTCAATAATGTTTTCTATGTTGTTATGGATGTCAAAGGCAAGATGAAGGACAACCCCAAGGCCTGAGCGGATAAGAAGAACATATGCAAGCATCCTCTATTAGAGCTAGTTAAGGTGTCTATGAAAAAACTTTTGAAATCAAAAGCAACTTATACCTTAACGAGGGAGCAATTTAAGAACATATGTGAATGGTGCAAAAATCTTAAATTTTTAGATGGTTATGCAAGTAATCTAGGTCAGTGCATCAATATCAAAGATTGCAGGTTCTATGGGTTAAAGAGCCATGACTGCCATGTCTTCATGCAATGATTACTCCCATTGACTTGATGTGATCTCCTTTCCAACCCTATATGGAGTTCTTTGAGTGAACTTAGTTTTTTCTTCAGAGACATTTATGCTACTGAGCTATCCATCGACCACATCTCTAGTCTTGAGGTTAATAGTGTAGAGACTACATGCAAGTGAAAGAAGATATTTCCTCCTAGTTTCTTCGACTCTATGAAGCACCTTATGATTCATCTAGCATATGAAGCTAGGGTCGGGGGACTAGTACAGTATAGATGGATGTATCCATATGAAAGATGTATGCACAATATGAAGAAAAAAGTTAAACAAGACCAGAGTCGAAGGTTCTATTATGAAGGCTTATACAATTGAAAAAATTTTTAATTTCAACTGATACTACTTTAATCCCGGTGTGTAGAGAAAGCTGACTCAAGTGGATGAAAATGATGATGGTAGTGAGGGATCAAAGGTAGAGATCATAATATTTGCCTATCTTGCTCGGGAATTTAGGCATGAGGTTCACATGGTTCGTCAGGTATTAACTGATATTGAAATTCGATAGGTAGAGACATTTTGCTAAACTGCATAGAGGTTGACCCATATATTAAGTAAGTATCCATCACAATCTCAACTTTTTAATCACTTATCATCCTATATATACTTATGCATGTATAGATAATATGATGAGATGTTGAGACGAGACAACCTAATGATAAGCGAGGAAGAAATTTTTACTCAGCGCTCATAGAACTTTGCAAGTTGGTTTCATCAATTGGTAAGCAATCATTATCATTTTATTTATTTTATTTTTTTTAATTCATTTCTTCTATAATATGCAGGTCATGCAAAGGGGCGAATCCATACCTAAGAAGCTAAGACCATTAGGTTATAAGCCAACAAAGTATGTAACATGTTACAATGGATGTAACATAAATAGTTTGAAATTTCACACACAGCAATATGGATATCATAGGAGTACAAAGAATAGTAGTGTGTGCATAAAGGATAGTTAGTAGATAGAAGTGGAGAGTGACTACCATAGAATTCTCGAAGAAGTGATCAAGTTGACCTACCTTAGGGGTAATAGTGTTATTCTATTTAAGTACTGATGGTTTGATACCAAAAATTGTATATGAAGGTTAATCCATGGCACGAGCTTATTGAAATCAAACATGGATCAAAAGCATATGTCAATGACCCCTTTGTGCTAGCCCAATAAGTTGTTCAAGTATATTATACTCCTTTTCCATCAAGGGGGAGAGAGAGAGAGAGAGAGAGAAGATTAGTGGGCTGTATGTAAGATTAAGTCTCAAGCCATTCATTATAAACTAAAAGAAGAAGAAGAAGAGCCTCATTTATCAAAATGTTTTTAGGAGAATGAAACATTAAGAGTTCATCAGCATTTAATGGATGTAGAGTTGGATGCTTCATAAATTTTTCTACATGATGGCCAACATGGGGAGGTAGATCATACTGAGTTTGTTTTTAAGGAGCATCCTATCCAAGAAAGTGAAGAAAAGGAATAAAGAAAGAAGTAGAAGAAGAGGATGAAGAGAAAAAATCAGACGAAGAATTCGATGAGTACCAAACATCTGATGAGGCCGATGAGTAGTGCTCCTCACTTATGATGAATTTCTGGATCTTTGACTCATTTTAAATACTTGTCTTGCATTGCCACTCATCTGAAGGGTACCAAACATCCAAAGGATACTAAACATCTAAATACTTAACTTGTATCATTTTAAATCTTGCATTGCCATTCATAATTGTATAATTAATCCATGAATCTATGTATTTTTATTTTCAAAGATTATAGATCATGTCTTTCCAAGGCTGGAGCCATCACAGGCGAGGAGAAAGCTCTCATGCCGCCAGCTCATATGGTTCTATGGCATACATACTATCTAATAAACTCTAATACCTTAGATATTCTCTTTTATATTATTTTATTTTTTATTTTCTAATAGTACATTCTTCATGATGTCGTGATACTCTTAGGTTCGAATGTCGTGGGGTCACCAGTGACCCCACAGTCACATGGAGTAGTACCTGAATCTCAAAGTCAATGGCATGGCAGAGGATTCGCCTAGCTTGCGGCACCTCCAACTCAGCCAGAGGATAGAGAGCTCATCCATATTCAAAACTACTATAAGTACTATATCTTTACTGAATATGTTTAAAATTTAGCTATTTTAGAGACTAATATTTATTATTAAAAATTAATTTTGCAGCATATTTATAGAGCCTAGGGTGCCTCATGTGGTTACCAGGATCATTTGATGATTGATGTTGGGGCCGATGAACGAGTTCTCCAGTTGGCCATCGTGGGCTTGTGTTGTAGCTTGGAAGATGTTCCTGGTAAGTCAAAGAAGTTTAATTTTTAGATTTGCGATAGGTTGGTATTCTATTTATTAATATACAATTGCTTCTACTTGTAGGGATACTATCGATTTGAGACTTCTCAAGATGATGAGGTTGGCCGTCGGACCTTTGAGAAGGTGGCCACATGGAGGTTTTAGGATGGATTATATAGCCTTCGGCAATCCACCAGACTGCACTCCGATTTCAAGTCAACATCGGATTGAAAGTCTTACATAGATCACCAGATGCGGACGAACATATGAGAGGCACTCTATGACCAGTGGAATACTGAGGAGTACTTTGGTAGGCAATAAAAGGCATGGCAAAATTGGTCTGCCTAGCAGTATCTGATCATCCACACTAATAGCTTCATTAGCATATATGTTGTGGCTGATAGATTGGTAAAAATTTTATACTTAAATTAATTTTACATTGAATTGATCATATGTATGTTTTAATTAATTTAATTTAATTATTTATTTATTATAAACATGGTAGCTGGGTCGTGCACTAGGGTAGCTACAAATATGGGAGGCCACACACTAGTCTAGGAGGACTAGTGATTACTTAAGTCCTTGATCTCGATAGATCATGGTAACAACTTAAAACATTATTTATTAAATTTTTATATATATTGATATGTATGCTTTAATGAATTTCTAAACTTTATAGATGGATGTTGCCCAGCTATGCAACCCAAGAGGGGGGAGGGGTGAATTAGGATTTTAAAATTTTAAAGTTAATTTAAAGATATCAAGATTGAATGATGATATGCAAGATGTGTGTGTGAAGCGATTTAAGTTAGAGAAAAAATATAAAAAATTAGAGAGCAAGAATTTAACAAACTAAGAAAAGAAAGATAGCAAGCACACCATAAACAAGCAAGATTTATAGTGGTTTGGTGCTTTTCTTACACCTATATCCACTCCCCAAGCTCCTACTTGAAAATTAAAATCCACTAACCGTATTCAAACTGAATACACCGTTGGAAACCTCCAACCCTAGCTATCCCAAGCTTTAACACTTACTTTCTAGGTATAAACCAATCTAATACAATCCTATTCAAGATTAGGATCAACCTTCCCAAGTTTTAGAACCCCCCAAAACTTAAAACAAAATAGTAAAGTAAAGTAAAAGATTTAATGACAACCAAATACAAGTTTCGCTCTCTTTATGAGTAAATAAAATCTTAAGAATGCTTTTCACAATAGTGGAGGAAGCTTTTCTGATTTTTCTCGAGGTTGTTGGAGACTTGAATGAGCTCTTGAGAGATTGGTGAACTTGAAGATGAAAGCTTCTTTTCTTGATGAATACTTTTTGCTTAGGGTTGATAATTACTTCTTCAATCTCTTATGATTTTTCCTATTTAAAGCCTTTTAGATCTTCAATAGGTGGAGGAGAGAATTCTGGGCAACATTTATAGCCATTGAAGATATCAAAGAAACCATTAAAACTTACCAAAATAAGAAAAAATAGTCGTTGTAGAAAAATTTTCGTTACAGAGGTCGACTCATGGCACAGGGGTCAACTCATGGGTCGACTCATGGCACAGGAGTCGACCTCAAGATCGACCTCTAAGATAAAACTCAAAAAATTAGCTATTCTATATTTTTGGCCTTCGGGACTGCAGAGGTCACCCCTTGGCACAGAAACAGCATGCCAAATAGCCCTTTTCAGCAGGAGGTCGACCTCTAAGATAAAACTCAAAAAATCAGCTATTCTATATTTTTGACCTTCGGAACTGCAAAGGTCGATCCTGGGGTTGACCCTTGGCACAGAAATAGCATGCCAAATAGCCCTTTTTAGTAGGGGACGATCTAGGGATCGACCCTTTCATTCCAAACTTGATTTTCTTCCAAAATAAGCTTCCAAAAATCATGGGACTGCCTCTAAAGGATAAGAAATCTTCTATATGTGCTCTTGAGGCTTTCAAATCACAACTTAATAAAATTATAATTTTGCTCCTGAAATACAAAAAGTCTTTTTCAAGCCAAATTCATTAGTAATCCCTTCAAATGCTTTATAATCATCAAAATAATTCTTGGAGCAACAATCTTTCCCTTTTTTATGATGACAAAATATTGAGCATAAGCAAAAATAAAGCATATAGAAGCATTGATTGAGGGTTTCAAAAATTTTGAAGAAACATGCTACATCACATACTAGGATATTATATTCAATTATTTGACCAATATGGCATCAAGAGCAGTTTGATGATTACTTATAGTTAGGCATTTAAATGATTTACAAAAGTATTTGACTTACTTATTCTTTTTATCAATTTTACTTTTATTTTATTTTTTTATCAATTTTACTTTAATTTTGCTTATAGCCCAATTTTATTTACTCTACTCTCCCTTTTTGACATCATCAAATAAGATCTTAAAGACTTTTAAAATTCAAAAATAAGAAAAGCCTCTCTCTTAAGGTATTCCATATATTTTTCTGTTAGAACAAGAGTTTATAACAAAACTTTCAATTTACAACATAATGATCATAATGAAATTTAGCCAATTCACAAAGATTTTATTTTACATCATTCAAATGACATCATCATAATTATATACATATATTTACATCCAAATAATATCATTTCACATAGAATAACATCAAATCATCAAAATATCTAAGTGCTCAAGTATCAAAAGCATTCATGAGAGTTAGGCCATCAGTACATACAAAATTCATGGATACACAAAAAATATAACTATCCATGACTCAAGCAGCCAAAAGTACCAATGCCATAAGTTTGATCCAAAAAAAAATATAACCAACTATGACTAGATCAACAACTCATAAAAATAATTAAGAGATATTAGATCATAACCTAATATAAAGATGACTAAACTAAATCTAGTAGAGATCACAGCTGGAAGTATCTGAATCAGATGAAGAATCAGAGATGGATGGGGTGTGTCAAATGATAGATGTATCAAATTTAAAAAATTAAATCAAAAATTTAAAAAATTGAATCAAATCAAATAAATCAGCTCTCCTTTAAAAGCTTATCATTTAAAAAAAAAAAATTTACAAAAAAATTAGCTTAAACTCAAATATCAAAAGCTCTCCCCCTTTTTGAATGAATATGATTCTTTGAACAAATTTTCAAGTATGTATTTTTAAGCTTTAAGAAGATTAGAGCTTTTCAAAGATTTGAATAGTAGAATCAAGTACAATATTTAATTCATTATTTATTCTTTTTTTTCTTAAATAAATTTCAGTCAATTAAGCTAAAAAAAGATATATATCAAAAATATATCGAGCAAAACAAAGATAGTATCAGAGCAAAAATAATTTTACAAAGATTTCTAAAGGCACATTAAAAATTTTATATTATATTCATATTTTTAAATGAGTTTCAAAATTAGAAGTATATATCAAAATTAAGTTTTTGAGATGAGAATATATTTCAAATTAGTTTTAACTCTAATCAGTTATCAAAAATAATTTAGCAATCAAATTAATTGAATTTAAACTGAATTATTATATAAAGGCTTAAGTTAAAAGGATCATAAAATAATCAAAGTTCATTATCCTTAACTCAAATTAATTAGAATATTCAGTCGAGGCTAACTAGATAATATTTAACAAACAAACATCTTTCTCCTTATTTTTTAAGAGTAAATACTAGAAAATTCATCACATAATATTTTCTCTCCCTCTTTTCCATAATTATTATTGGATAAATTTATCTTTTAGCTTTTCTTTCCTATTTTGAAAGAACACAATAAATTTAGAATGAATATCTTTTCTTCTTTTCTTTTTTCTTAAATTTTATTTATGAACAACATGAATTAAAAATACATCTCCTCCTTTTTGAATAATATAAATACATTAACAAATTTATTTTGAACTTCAAAGATTTAAGAGAGATCGAAAAATTTTGAAAAAATATAAGATTTTAAGGATTGAAATTTCATTCATGAGAATGATCAAGGAAGGTTAGATTTGAGCTTTTTGAGATAGAAAATATGAGATATAGGATCGAGATAAAGATTAATGTTATTTTTGATAGATTTAAGCTTGAAATCATAAAGATGTTTAGGCTTGAAGATCAAGAATTTCTAATTCTCTTCTAATCTCACAGAATTTATCATCACTTAAGGTCTTAGTAAAAATATCAGCCAGTTGATTTTCCGTACAAACATAATCAAGAATTATGTCATTATTTTGAACATGCTCTCTTATGAAATAATGTCTTATTTCAATGTGTTTTGACCTAGAGTGTTAGATTGGATTTTTAGTTAGATTTACGGTACTAGTATTATCACATCTTATGAAGTTTTGTTTAGTTTGATGCTAAAGTTCTCAAGTTGTTGCTTAATTCATAAGATTTATGTACAGCAACTTTCGACTGCAATGTATTCGGCCTCGATCGTAGATAATGGTACTAAATTTTGCTTCTTGCTAAATCAAGAGATTAAGTTAACTCCTATAAATTGGCAAGTTTCACTAGTGCTTTTTCTATCTAATTCACATCCAGCAAAGTCTGCATTTGAATATCCAATTAAATCAATTGATGAATTCTTAGAGTACCATAAACCTATGGATTGAGTTTCTTTTAGGTATTTAAGTATTTATTTTATAGCATTTAAATATGATTTTTTTGGATTAGATTGAAATCGTGCACATAAACAAACACTAAACATGATATCTGATCTACTAGTAGTTAAATACAATAAAGAATTAATCATGCCTCTATAAAGTTTTTGATCAATACTTTTACCTCCTTCATCCTTGTCAAGCTTATATGATGGATTCATGGGGTACCAATTGGTTTGGAGCTCTCCATCCTAAATCTCTTGAGTAGTTCTCTTGTGTACTTGCTTTGAGTGATGGAGATTCCTTCTTTTATTTTTTTGATTTGAAGTTCTAGGAAGAATGTTAGTTCATCCATCATGCTCATCTCAAACTTTCCCTACATAAGCTTAGCAAAATCTTGACATAAAGTTTTATTAGTAGATCCAAATATAATATCATCAACATATATTTGTGTTACTAAGATGTCATCATAATCTCTTTTAATGAAAAGGATTGTATCTACATTTTCTCTTGAAAATCTATCATTAAGCAAGAATTTACTTAGTCTTTCATACCAAGTCCTAGGTGCTTGTTTTAAACCATATAATGCTTTGTTTAATCTAAAAACATAATTTAGAAAAACATAATTTTCAAAATCAAGAGGTTGTTCTATATAAACTTCTTTGGCAATATATCCATTTAGAAAAGCACTTTTAACATCCATTTAAAATAGCTTGAAATTCATAAAGCATGCATAAGCGAGTAAAAGTCTAATTGCTTCTGGTCTAGCAACAGGTGCAAAGGTTTCATCAAAATCAATTTTCTTTTCTTGATTATAATCCTTTACAACTAATCTTACTTTATTTTTAATTATATTTTTATTTTCATCCAATTTATTTCTATATACCTATTTTTTATCAATTATTGGGTAATTTTTAGGTCTTGATACTAAGATCCATACATTATTTTTTTTGAATTGATTAAGTTTCTCTTGCATTGCATTTATCCAATTATAATCTTTTTCAGCTTTATCAATGATTTTAGGTTCAAAATGAGAAACAAATGCAAAATGATTGTATGCATCTCTAAGTGAAGATCGAGTTCTTACCCCATGTGTAAGATCATCAATAATTAGTTCTTTGGGATGATTGTGAACATACCTCCATTCGTTTGGAAGATCATTTGTACCTTGAGGTTGTTCTTGTTGTCCTTCACCCTTAATTTCTTGCTTGTCTTCATGATTCTTTTCATTTTGAATTATTGAATTCTTTAGGATGATCTCCTTCAATCCTTCTATAAGAGGATCTGCATCATCAATATCCTCACTCTTTCTTGATGAAAGATCATTAGTCTCATCAAAAACAACATGTATTGACTCCTCTACTATTAAGGTTCTTTTGTTAAAAACTCTAAAAGCTTTACTAGAAGAGGAATAACCAAGAAAAATAGTTTCATCGAATTTTGCATCAAATTTACCTAGTTTTTCTTTACCATTGTTCAAAACTAAACATTGATAATCAAAAACATGAAAATATGCAATGTTAGGTTTTCTTTCTTTCCAAAGCTCATAAGATGTCTTCTTTAAAATTGGTCTGAGTAAGGCACGGTTTAAGATGTAACATGCTGTGTTAATTGCTTCTGTCCAAAAGTATCTTGGAAGGTTGCTTTCACATAGCATAGTTGGGCCATTTCTTCTAGAGTTCTATTTTTTCTTTCTACTACTCCATTTTATTGGGGTGTCCTAGATGTTAAAAAATTATGGCTAATTCCTTTTTCATCACAAAATTTTTTAAAGTCTTGATTTTTAAATTTGGTTCTATGATCATTTCGAATGCTTTGAATTGAAAATCCTTTTTTATTTGTAACTTTTCGATAAAACTTTATGAAAACATGAAAAGTTTCATCTTTGTATGCCAAAAAAAAAATCCATGTAAAATATGAGTAGTCATCGATAATTATAAAATCATAATGTTTTTCACCTAAACTTGCTATTCTTGTATGACCAAACAAATTCATGTGCAAAAGTTCCAATGGCCTAGAAGTTGAAACAATGTTCTTAGATTTGAATGAAACTTTTATTTGTTTATCTAGTTGGCATGCATCACAAATTTTATTTTTTTTAAAGTTCAATTTTAGTAAATCGATAACTAATTTCTTTTTGATAAGCTTTGAAAGTGAATGCATACTAATGTGTGCAAGCCTACGATGCCAAAGCCAACTAGTCTCATTAATTTTGGCATTCATAGCTATTAAACATTGCATGTTTATCATAGAAAGATCATTCAAATCTACCATATAAATATTACCATGCCTATGATGAAGAAACTTAATGCCATCATCATTAGGACTAGTTACAATGCACAATGAAAATTCAAAAATAACTTTATAACCCTTATCACAAAATTGACTAATACTTAAAAGACTGTGTTTTAAACCATCTATTAATAAAATATTTTCAATATATTTAGAGGGAGTGATACCGACATTACCTATACCAATGATTTTTTCTTTATTATTGTCTCCAAATGTGACCATCCCTCCATTTTTAGCATTAAGCGTGATGAATTGAAACTCATCACCGATCATGTGTCTTGAGCATCCATTGTTAAGATACCATATTCGATTTTCTTCTTTGGATGCAAGATACACCTACATGCAAAATCAAGTTCTTACTCTAGATACCCAAGTTTCTTGGATCCTTTAGTCACAATGGTTCCTTTTGGAATCCATATTTTTTTTATATTTGAATTGTTAGAGAAGTATGTATAAGATTTGTGTCCTAGTTTACCATATTTAAAGCAAGTAACATTTAAAAATTTATTGCTTTATAAATTTATAAAAATATTTTTCAAAAATTTTTATTTTCTTAAGGGGTTATAGCCTAGACCAGCCTTATCATAAACGGCCTTTTGATTTTCAAGAATCATATGAAGTTTATTTGAACTTAAAGTAAATTTTTCAACTATCAATTTTAAATTATCAATTTTATTTTTTAAATTTAGATTATCTTGAGTTAAGACTAGTTTTTCACTTAGGATAGTTTTATTTTCTTTTAGCAAGACTTGATTTTTTAATTTTAGTTCTTCATTTTTAGTTTCTAACTTCTTTAAATCATCTACTAAATCATAGAAGGCTTTTTGAAGTTCTTCGAATGTAAATTCATTTGAGATTTCAGCACTTACCTTATTCTCATGTGCCATAAGATACAGGTTGGCTTGTTCATGAGCTTCTTCCTCTTCAGAGCTTGAGTCATCACTATCACTCCATGTTGCCATCATAGCCTTTTTCTTGCATTTCTTAAAAATCTTTTTAAGTTGAGGACATTCAGATTTAAAGTGCTCTGGCTTCTTACATTCATAGCAAATAAGGGACTGCTCCCTATTCTTTTTCTTGCTATGCTCCCCTTTGGTAGGTAGCCTCTTCCTCATCCCTTATTTTTTCTTCAAAAATCTCTTGAACTTTCTTGTGATGAGGGATATTTCTTCATCTTGTTCTTCATCTTCCATTTCATTGGATTCCTCATCTTGTTGAGTAGTGGATTTAAGGGCTATTATCTTTTTTTTCTTGACATCTTCTTCTTGATGTTGTTTCATGCTTAGCTCGTGCGTCATTAGTGATCCTAGAAGCTCCTCCAAAGGTAAAATATTTAGATCTTTGGCTTCTTAGATTGCAGTCACTTTGGCCTCCCATATCCTTGGCAAAGATCTAAGAATCTTCCTCACAAGGTCACTATTAGAATAAGATTTGCCAAGACTTTTAAGATCATTTATAATATCTATAAATCTAGTAAACATTACAGTTATTGACTCATCATGCTCTATTTTGAAAAGTTCATATTTATACATAAGCATGTTAATTTTTGACTCCTTAACTTGATTAGTGCCTTCATGAGTTACTTCTAACCTATCCCATATTTTCTTAGCCGACATGCATGTTGAAATATAATTAAATTCATTAGCATCTAGAGCATAATATAAAATATTCATGGCTCTTGCATTGAGTTGACCCATTTTCTTATCAATCTCATCCCATTTCTTTTTGGGTTTGATTGATTCTTTATCATCAATTATCTTAGTGGATGTGTGTAATCCATTAACTATGATACTCCACATATCATAGTCAAGTGCTTGTATGAAAATCCTCATTCGAGCTTTCTAATAGATGTAGTTTATCCTATTGAAAAGTAGAAGTCAGTTTGTGGACTGCCCCTCAATTAGAGAAATACTAACTTGGGTTGCCATAGATCTTTGGCTCTTTGATGGTTAAATCAAAGTAGGGCTAGAGCACCGAGCTCTGATACCACTTGTTGCCCAGCTATGCAATCCAAAATGGAGGGTGAATTAAAATTTTAAAGTTAATTTAAAGATATTAAGATTGAATGATGATATGTAAGATATGTGTGTGAAATAATTTAAGTTAAAGAAAAAATATAAAAGATTAGAGAGCAAGAATTTAACAAACTAAGAAAAGAAAGATAGCAAGTATACCACAAACAAGCAAGATTTATAGTGGTTTGGTGCTTCTCTTGCACCTACATCCCTCTCCAAGCTCCTACTTGAAAATTAAAATCTACTAACCGTATTCAAACTAAATACATCATTGGAAACCTCCAACCCTAGCTATCCCAAGCTAGAGCACTTATTTTTTGGGTACAAACCAACCCAATATAATCCTATTCAAGGTTAGGATCAACTTTCTCAAGTTTTGGAACCCCTCCAAAACTTAAAACAAAATAGTAAAGTAGAGTAAAAAATTTAATGATAATGCAAATATAAGTTTAGCTCTCTTTGTGAGCAAATAAAACTTTAAGAATGCTTTTCACAATAGTCAAGGAAGCTTCTCTGATTTTTCTCAAGATTGTTGGAGATTTGAATGAGCTCTTGAGAGGTTGGTAAACTTGAAAATGAAAGCTTCTTTTTTTTATGAATACTTTTTACTTAGGATTGATAATTAGTTCTTCAATCTCTTATATTTTTTCCTATTTAAAGCCTTTTAGATCTTCAATAGGTAGAGGAGAAAATCCTGGACAAGATTTATAGCTGTTGGAGATATTAAAGAAACCATTAAAACCTACCAAAATAAGAAAAAATAGTCGTTGCAGAAAAATTTTCATTGCAGGGGTCGACCTCTGAGACAAAACTTAGAAAATTAGTTGTTCTATATTTTTGACTTTCAGAACAGCAGAGGTCGATCCTGGGGTCGACCCTTGGCATAGAGACAGCGTGCCAAATAGCCCTTTTCAATAAGGGATGACTTAGGGGTCGACTCTTTCGCTTCAAACTTGATTTTCTTCCAAAATAAGCATTCAAAAATCATGGGACAGCCTCCAAAGGATTAGAAATCTTCTATACTTGCTCTTGAGGCTTTCAAATTAAAACTTGATAAAATTATGATTTTGCCCCTGAAATACCTAAAGTCTTTTTTCAAGCCAAATTCATTAGTAATCCCCTCAAATGCTTTGTAATCATCAAAATCAATTCTTGGAGCGACAATAGATTATACAGAGTATCTTGTATCGCGGCATGGTGAGAACCTATCCTCTCAGCCCCTCCTTGATCTCAAGAGATGGCTTAAGGCCACCAAAGGGATGAGTAGGAGCCGGATCATAGGATTCGGCCATAGCTTCGATCCTTCAGTAACTCGATATTCTTCATCGACGTCCTCCTCTCAAGGATCAATGACTCAAACATGGGGTGATGCATATGTGGAGGAGTTTGTGCAGAGTCTTTGGAGCCTGCAACCTCAAAGCTTCCAAGATGCCATCCATAATACAGTCATTAAGATTCTTCGGGATCCATATCTGCACAATCAGTTGGGCTCATTGTCATAGCCATCACAATTGGTAAGTTTAGCTATAATTTTCTTCACTTGTTTTAAATTTTTATATTTAAAAGATTCACATGTTTAGGCTTGAGTCTAAAATGGTGACCTAGGGGGTAAAAATTTAATCTAACCATTCAATCAATGAATCAGGAGTGTCTATAATTCTGTATCATCGAATGAAAGATGTAGAAATAATTTATTTAAGAATCAGAGTAATATATCAAAATATATGTCTCCATATCGATATATACGCTTTCGTATCAAAATTTATTAATAATATTTTATTTTTCTTCATTACAAGATACTAGAATATCTGGCTCTCATCCACCAGCTACTAGAGAGGATGTATAGAAGCAGGAAGAGGATGAGGAGGATGACGAAGAGGATCTTACATGATTATTTTTTTGATATGTATATAATTTTGATACCTATAAAGCATTATAAATTTATAAAATTATATAATTTATATTTTTAATATAATATAATTAATTTTATTTTTATATTTATATTAAATAATTATTATTATATTTATAATAGCTTTTAAAAAATATTATTGCTTGATACTATAATTAAAATAGATTTTAAAATATTTAATTATGATTTAAAAAATAGAAACTATTAGCGACAGTATTAGAGATGGCAAATACCATCATTAATAATTTTTTAAAATTTTAATTAAAAAAATTATTAAGGATGATAGTAGAGATGGCAACTATCATTGCTAATAATTTTTTAATTTTATATAAAAAAAATTATTAGCGATGAGATTTTATCACTAATACCACCACTAATTACATTCATTAGCGATGACTAAATTACCATCGCTAATGAAGGTAATTAGCGATGAGCTTATTTGTGATGGCTTTTTAACAACAGCATTCCATCGCTAATAGCATTAACGATGGCTAAAGGACTATTAGCAATGGTAATTCGCCATCGCTAATAGTCTTTTTTCTTGTAAGGTTGTTGCATCAGAGCTAAAGCTTTGGATTCTTAAATATAAAAATAGAGAGTCAGGATGTAATTGAATGTTTCGAGTGATTAAGTGCTATGATTATTTTAAAATCACATAATACATTGGTCTGCATATATGTATCGGCTATGCTTTCTCAAGATTATTTTGGGCTAGATTCTAACTTTATTGCTAATAAAATATGAGATCTTATAAAAGAAGTACCCATAATTTCTATTGTTGGTATTGGTGCAGTCATAAAGAATAGATTCAACTAGATGCCCAGTTATAGAAAGTTATGGAAGGTGAAGTAAAAAGCAATAGCCTTGACATATGAAGATTGGGATAAGTTATATGACTTATTGCCAAAGTGGTTGCATACTGTAGAGAAATTTAACCCCGGCTCTTGGGAGAATATCATCAACACTCCTACAAGTCATCTAGCATGTGCTACATTTGATCATGTTTTTTGGATCTTTACACCATCGATTGAAGGCTTTAAATACTATAGACCAATAATCAATGTTGATGCTACATTTTTGTATGAAAAATATCGAGAGAAGTTGATGCTTGCAATTGCTATGGATGGAAATCATTTTTTTTCATTTGCATTTGCTGTATTAGATGAAGAGTCTACTGATACATGAGGTTGGTTCTTAGCTTACCTGAGATATTTTGTTACGTCACATCAAAATATTTATCTAATTTTAGTTTGGCATGTAGGTATATTATCCGCTGTGGAAAATAAACATGTTGTTTGGCAACCATTCAATGCATATCACATATATTGTATAAATCATGTAGCCAACAATTTTAATACAAGATTCCATGACTCAAAACTAAGATATTTGGTGAAAAGAACCAACATGCAAACATAAGTTAGGAAGTTCAACAAGTACATGAGAAAGATTGAAAAAGTGAACTCCAAAGCAATTTAGTGGTTAAATGAAATTCTTGTAGACAAATAGCCACTTGCACATGATGATGGCCGAAGATTTGAAATGATGACTACTAATTTGTCCAAATATTTCAACGAAGTGTTTAAAAAATGCTTGCTTCATATCGATAACTTCATTGGTACAACTAACATTCTTTTAGCTTGTATTATATTTTGATGGTCGACATACTCAAATAGAGGATATATTAAACAAAGGTAAAAGACTTATCCCTTTTGCCATAACTCATGTGATCGCCAACCAATCGAAAGCTATGTCCCATAATGTTATAAGATTTGATAGGACAAGTGGTGTGTTTCAAGTGCAAACGGCATTCTATGGGCCTTATATGAATAAAGGCAACAATATCCAAGTGAGCAATAATACAAATCCTTCCTCTTATGATCATTTTGTTATTTATAATAAATGAATAAATTTAATTTTTAATAATATAGGGTGCAAATAGTGTGGTTATCTGAGTGTACATGCACATGCCAGAAATGATAGTGCTATTATTTGTCGTGTTCACATGTGATGGCCACTT
This sequence comes from Cocos nucifera, assembly GCA_006176705.1. NCBI lineage: Eukaryota > Viridiplantae > Streptophyta > Magnoliopsida > Arecales > Arecaceae > Cocos > Cocos nucifera. The sequence continues at coordinate 1,344,170 of QRFJ01000255.1, read as the reverse complement.
GTACTTATGTGTTAGTTGATTTCTAGTAATACATTGATTGGTGCTACACTTTAGATGCATACCATCATAGTTATAGTCATCAATTTCAATCGATCCTGCATAAGAGCATTGGTCGCAACCAACAAATGGCATGTTGATGGTACCATAGAAAGAACGATTGCGATAGAAGGGAAGACCATGCTCGTTGAGACTTAGGAATGTAATAGATTGGACAGAAGTTGGCAATAGACCTAAGTATCGAATTAGTGGAGAAGAAGGACATGACAGACGGACATGTCTAAAGGAACAGAGGATGAACGTTTGTTGAAATCTAATGAAACTTTGTATTTAATGTTGTATTCTATTGAAATGTAATAAACCTTTATTGCATTTTATTTATAATAATGGTTTGGTTTATTTGATTTAATACTAGAATATTGCCAATTATTCATTATATAGTACATCGTTAAAGTTCGTGCAAGTTTTGAAAGTTTGTGTAGGTTTGCTTACAATTAAACTATACTCATTATTTTTTAATCTTAATGTCTACAGCATATTGCATGCATAGAGCTAGGTCCATTAGATCATTCTATACTATGTGGGTAGTCTACTCATTGATCATTGACTATCTAAAATGGTTAGGTATGTATTTATATTATTAATATCATGTCAATAAGTTATTTTCATTGATTTAATATTGACTTATTGATTTTTCTTTTTTGTGTATTGGCAGGAGTCTAGCTTTTTTACTTATCGACATCGCAAGCTGGCCTTGCATTGGTTGGCACCACTTGATATATGCATAGTGCAATATTTGCGGCAGGCCAGATTTCATGGCTTAAGCTATGTTGGTTTCATCCAACTTGATTAGCACTTGATTACTATAATCGTGGAGCGGTGGTATTTAGAGACACATGCATTTCACATGCCGCATGGAGAGTGCACCATCATGTTGCAGGATGTCAGCATCTAATTGGGTTTACCAAATGATGATTCTTCTAGTTATAGGAAGTACACATTATGATTGGCAGCAGATTTTCTTAGAGTTTGTTGCTCAAAAAGGATAGCAATCCAAAAGGTAGGAGGGGTGAATTGGATTTTTTAAAACTTAAGTAAATGTAAAATCTGAACAAGTATATGCTTTAAGTTAAGCTAACTTAAGTAATTGTGAGGTATATGTTATGTGCAACAGCGAAATTGATAAAAAGAAGAAGTAATGCAAGATTTAAAAATAAGTATAGCAAGCAAAGTAACAATATAAATTAAGATAGATAAGGCATATACATACAAACAACAGAAATTTATAGTGGTTCGGTGCCATCTAGTACCTACATCCACTCGTCAAGTTTTTTCTGAAAATTTTACTATAATCAGCTCGATTATAGTATGATTATTTTATCCAAGCTCATAATCAAACATAGTTTTTCAGGATCACCAATCAAAATCTTTATATCGATTATTTTTCAGGCTCACAATCAATCTACTTGATTTTTTAGGCTCATCAATCAAAATCTTTAAATCAATTATTTTTAGATTCATAATCAACCTAGTTATTTTTCTGAGCTCGCCAACCAAAATCTTATAAGTCCAATTTGAGACTTGGATAGGACAAACCCCAAGTTTCTTTTCTTCAAAAAAAATTAATTATAAAGAAAATAAGATACAATGAATAAGAGTTTCAACATAATTAAAATAGAAAGTCAAAACTATTTTTAAGCACAAAGAAGTTGTTAATGAAGTACTCAATTGATACTTCAACTTTTCTTCTTGATGCTTGAGAAGATGTGGAAGATGATAGAGATGATCACTCTTGAAAGCCTACTAAATTCTGTGCACTAATCTCTCTCTCTTTTTTTTTCTTTTTAAGAATATTCAATAATATTCTCAAGGAATGAAGTGTTTTTTCTTTCGATCCACTTTCTCTTGCTTTTCAAATATTTCTCTAGCTTTTTATAAGCTTGAAAGTGTCTGGAGAGTGAGATTTGACTATTGGGAGGCTTGGACTAGCCATTGAAGTGAAGAAATGACTATTGAAGATGTGTAGAAAAATTAGCCATTACATCTTTTCCATGTTAAAAGTTGACTCGAATTCCTCAAAAGTTGACTCGAGCTGACCATGAGTTGACTCGACCTTTTTATGAATTGACTCATCCTTAGGATCTAAAAATCTTATATTTTATCTTTTCTAAGAGAGTCCGCTCATCATCTTTATGAGTTGATTTGACCTATCCTGGGGTCGGCTCGAGCTCTTCAAGAGTCGACTCGAGCTGGGGTCCAAAAAATTTAGTCTTCTGTCTTCTCTGAGAGAGTCAACTCTTGCCTATCATGAGTCGATTTGAGCATGTGCCAGTTTACTCCAATCATGCCAGAGTCGACTCCTTCCCCCTGGGGTCGACTTCTAAACTTCCAAAACTTGATTTCTCTCTTATTTTCTTTCTATTTCTATTCAAAAATCAGCTCCTATGCTTCTATGGTCAACTCCATTAAGTGAAAAACTTGAAAAATCCTCTTTGAATTACTTTAACTTAGTTTCATTTGGAGACTTGTCCTATGAATAAAATCTTCATTTTAACCACTTAGAAAATCCTATATCCACTCTTAAAATACCTAATTAGTATCATAATTACTCAAATATTTTGTAATCATTAAAATCAATCATAGGATCAACAATCTCTTTCTTTTTTATGAAGATAAAACTTTGAGTATATATGCAAATAACATATAAATATATTTTAATTAATTTATCGATATGAGACATGAAATAAATAACTAAGCACTTGTCAGCATATACTTCATGAATATTTCAATAAATTTATCTTAAATTTAGGATTAAGCATTTGATACATGATATTCAAGAAAGCATACATATGCTCATTTCATGATATCCAAAATATATACTTATTTCATATGATTAACTCAAACAAGCAAGTGAGCATTTTAAGCATTTCAAGCATGTAATCAACTCAAGCAATTAAGCATATGCTCAACATATCATACTCTCTCCCTTTTTGACAGCATCAAAAAGCTTAAGAAAATATCATCAAAATCAACTCAAATGTAATTTTTGAAAGTTTGTATCAAATTCAGATTTTTATAACTTCTCCCCCTTTTTGAAAGTATTGAAAATTTGTAACAAATTCAAACTAAAGCAAAAAAAATTTCTTTCTTTTTTTCAAGTTCAATTTTGAATGATATAGATTTAAAAACACTTCTCCCCCATTTTGAATAATATAGATGAAATAAGTAAATTCTTAAATTTAGTTTGATACTTGCTTTGAGTCTTAAAAATCAAAGAAAGATAGAGCTTTTCAATGCTAATTATTTTGAATAAATCAAACAAAGCAAATTTTGTTCAGGCAAAGCAAATCATAAGATATATTCTATTTTTCAAAAACTCATCCTTTCCTTGTCTTAGTAGGTATCAATCAAGCTTAGAAAAGGTATCAATTTCAAGAATTTGTCTCAACATTAAGAATATATCAAAGGAAAGCAAACTTGAGACAAAACAATCTTTTCATTTTGCCAAAAGATAGAACAATAAGATGTAAGGAAATAATAATCCATTTAATATCACTTATAAAAAATTATTTAATAATCAATTTCTTGATACTAATTGCTTTGAAATTTAAATCAAATAACAACTATTTGAAAAAAAAAATTCTTGATACCACTCAAAGATACCACTTGAAGATTTTTTTAAAAAAAATTCAAAATTCATTTCTTAAAAGTGATCATTCAAAGCAAAACATATTTCATATTTAGCTTGATACCAATTGAATTTCAAAAAATGATGCAAAGTATGAATGAACACATCAAAATCACATTAATTAGTGCTCAAATATATCAAGATAAACAAAATTACAAATATTTATCAACAAATTCTCTTTTTAATATTTAGAAATGATTTCTTTCCTTAATTTCAAGAATAAAAACTAAAAAAAATATTTTTCTTAAGTTTTCCCCTTTTTCTTTCAAATTGAGCATATTCAGTCAAAAGTAAACATTACAAGAGCATATATTCAACTAAGCAAAAGGGTGTAAAGATCAAATAATCACATCAAATACACTGAATTTTTGTGAAAGACCAAAATTTTCATTGATTGCCAAAAACTTGATTATAAATATGATTAAAACAAGAAGATCATACAAAATATATAAAGGCCATCTCTATAAAAAGTGGATTGCTAGGGTCACTATAGCTCTAAGAAAAGAATCCTAGCATCCTATGTGAGTAGGTCAAGGTGATCCTAGGATGAAGGTCCAGGCTAAGAGGATGAGGGTGGTCTAACATCTCCAGGTGACTGTCTCCGAACATCAGCCCTCCCAAAAATAATCATTTGGATCATTCTTGCAGTCTCCTCTCTGAGCAGTGATAAAACCTCAAAAGTGTATCTTTATATCTCCGCACACATTGCAGTCACAATTTGGGTAGAGACTTGCTCAACAAGAGCATTCTCATCCAATCTAATAAATGATTGATCTGAGCTCTCTGGATGACCAGTCTATACTGGTGGAGCTGTCTCAATCTGCTATGTCTAAACTACTAGCTCCTTGGATCTGACATCTACAATAGGTACTACTGCTGGATCCTCATCATCATCAGTATTAACATCATCAATAGTCTCTCTCGATACTGTACCTCTCCAAATACAATGACCTCTTTTGAAAACCCATCCTTTGGAGCAATTGATCATCATAGGTATCAGTGTGCATTAATGCTCTAGTGGTCAAATTCTCAACTCAATCTTTTGATTTTCTATCCAATTACCTGAGCCATGGATGATTGCCCATGATCATTCTTAAATTTGGTTCTTCTTTATTGCATGGGAGAATCACTTGAAGAAGCCATAGATTTTTGAATTTCCATATAGGACTTCCTTTGGGCAAGCTACTTTTGGGGTGCCATTGGAGACCAAGATAATAAAAAATCAGGTTGAAATTGGAGGAGGAAGCTTCAATTTCGGAGGGAGAGGTTATAATTTTGAGTGGAGAGAGGTTTAAATAGGTTTTTAGCTTGGAAGAAATGGGATAGAAAGAGCAAAGCCTTGAGTCACCTCGGGTTATAAAACCTATCTTCGACACCAAGGTCGACTCCTATTAAATACGAGTCAACTCCTAATGAGGAGGTGGCTCTAGTAAAACTAAGGGTCGACTCCTTACAGAATTATTTTTCTACCGAATCCATGAGCCGACTCCTCAAGATAGAAAATAGTTCAAGGAGTTTAGATCCAAAAAAAGTTATCTCAAATAAGATTAGGATCAAGTGTAAATCAAATCATTGATCAAAAATGATATTTAAATCAAATTTAATGAATCAATTAGGGGGATCAAATATTAATCAATCCAGATAAGATCAAATTAAGGAGAATCTAGATAAGGGCTTTATGAATAAAGTTCAACCAGGAGATTTTCAAATCCTTAAGGGTCAAACTGAGATGCAAAACAACAACTTCAAGCATATGATCTTTTATGAATAAATATCTTATCCTGAAATTCTTAGATCATGCAATTTTGAGAGATTTCAATAATTAGGTGTCTTATGAAAATGTCAAAATTTTAATTTAATATGATTTGCATCCAAGTGATTTCTTATACAGTCAAGCTCATTTTGATTTATGTTTCTCAAGTATTTAACAATCAAAATAATATGATATAAAGAGTTAAGAGAGCATGTTGAATTTTAGAGTAAAATTTAGGCTTATAACAAACAATCAAACTGATATACATAGAATTAAGAGAGTATATCAAATCATTCTAGGCATTGAATAAAATCATCAAATTCAATCAATTATGCTAAACAATTGATGATGGTATGATGTAGAAAAGATTTAGGTTTTGTCAAACATCATCACCCATCTATTTAAGTCCTAAGCATCCATTCTTTAAGAATTTTCTCCTTTCATGGCTTTGGATGCTTAACACACCTGCAAAATCATTTTCTGAATTTTGATATCCAAACTTTATTGGATCCATTGGAGTTAGTGCATATGATTTTTTTTAAAACCCAATTTACTCAAACAAAGTATGACCAATTCTATTTACATTGCATTTAAAAATTTTATGGCCTACTTTATTATATTTAAACCAAATAATTAAATGATTTTCATGTGATGCTCTAGAAAATGTATTTTTGACCATTTTTTATTTTCTTAAAGAGTTCGAACTAATTTCAACTTTATTGAAAATAGATTTTTGATTTTTCAGTATTAACTAAAGCTTTTCAAAACTAAAAGTAACATTTTAACTATAGATTTTAAAACTTTAGTTTCTTTTCTTTATTTTTTTATTCTCTTCAACTAAGTATTTTTTTAGATTTTAAAAGTTTCTTTCTCTTTGGTCAAGATTTTTTTCTTTCAAAAACTCATCGTCTTCTATCAAAAATTTATTCTTTTCTTTAGATAAAAATATATTTTATTTTCTGACCTCTTTATATTTTTTGCCTTATCTTTTTTAAATCATCTATAAACTCATAAAAGGCTTCAAATAACTTATCAAATTTAAATTCAGAGAAATTTTCAATATTTACCTCATAATTATGAGTCATGAGGCAAAGATTTGCAATACCTTTTTCCACTTTCTTATTTTTCTTTTCCTTGCCTTGCTCCCCCTTAATCAACTTTTTTTCTCCTTTGTTTCTTCTTCTTCTTCTTCTTATTTTCATCCTCATGAGCCATGAGGCAAAAGTTGAGAAGAGTTTTCTTATCTTCTTTGGAGCATGATTCTTCTTCTTGATTTGCTCTCTCATAAGTTGCTTTCAATTAATTTCAAAGTTATTTAGCTAAAATACATGAAGAAATTATAATAAATTCATTAACATCTAATGAACAAAAAAGTATATTCATGACCTTAGCATTTAGCTAGATCATTTCTTTATCATGCTTATCTTATATCCTTTTGGGATTGGATGAAGCACTATAGTCAATCAATGCAGTGGGTATGTATGGGCCATTAACTATAATTCTCTATAAATTATAATCACGTGTTTGTATGAAGATTCTTATCCTAGCTTTTCAATAGGTATAATTAGAGCCATTAAAAAGTAGGGGTTGGTCAATAGAATAATCTTTAATAAAAAATTTTAATTTGGGTTATCATAATCTTTTACTCAAGATTGGTAGGTCACAAAAATCTTAGAGCATCTACTCTAATATCACTTGTTGCCTAGAAAGGATAGCAACCCAAGAGGAAAGAAGGGGATAAATTGGATTTTTTAAAACTTTAAGTAAATCTAAAATCTAAATAAGTATGTGCTTCAATTTAAGCTAACTTAAGTGATTGTAAGGTATATACTATGTGCAATAGCAGAATTGATAAAAAGAAGAAGCAATGCAAGACTTAAAAATAAATACAGCAAACAAAGCAACAATATAAAGCAAGAAAGACAACACACACATACAAACAATAAAAATTTATAGTGGTTTGGTGCAACTCAATACCTACGTCTACTCTCCAAGCTCTTCTTGAAAATTTTACTATAATTAGCTTGATTATAATGTGATTGTTTTACTTAAGCTCATAATCAAACTCAGTTGATTTTTCAGGATCACCAATCAAAATCTTTACATCGATTATTTTTCTGGCTCACAATCAATCCAGTTAATTTTTCAAGCTCATTAACTAAAACCTTTAAATTGATTATTTTTTTAGCTCTCAATCAATCCAATTAGTTTTTCAAGCTCACCAACCAAAACATTACAAGTTCAAATTTAGGCTTGGATGGGCCTAACCCCAAGTTTCTTTCCTCCAAAAAAACTTGTAAAGAAAAGAAGATATAATAAATAAAAGTTATAGTATGATTAAAATAGAAAGAAAAAATCTTTTTAAGTGCGAAGAAGTTGCTGATGAAGTGCTCAATTGATGCTTCAACTTTTTCTTGATGCTTGAGAGGATGTAAAAGATGATCAAGATAATCACTTTTTAAAGTCTACTAAATTTTGTGCACTAATTTCTCTCTTTTTCTCTTTCCAAGGATATTCAATAATGCTCTCAATGAATGAAGTATTTTTTCTTTTTATCTACTTCCTCTAGACTACTAAATATTTCTCTAGCCTTTTGTGAGCTTGAAAGTGATTGGAGAGTGAGATTTGACCATTGGGAGGCTTAAACTATCTGTTAGAGTAGAAAAATGTCTATTGAAAATGTGTAGAAAATCAATCGTTATAGCTTCCCCATGTCAAGAGTCGACTCGAATTCCTAAGGAGTCGACTCAAGTTGCACATGAGTCGACTCATTCTTAGAATCTAAAAATCTTGCATTTTGTCTTTCTTGATAGAGTCAACTCACCATCTTTATGAGTTGACTTGATCTGTCTTCGATCTACTCTAGCTCTTCAGGGTCAACTCAAGCTAGAGTCTCAAAAATTTAGTCTTCTATATTCTTTAAGAGATTATATTCTTGTTTGTCATGATTCGACTTGAGCGCATGCTAGTCTACTCCAACTATGCCAGAGTTGACTCCTCTTCCCTTAAGGTCGAATTTTGAACTTCTTAAATTTGATTTCTCTCTTATTTTCTACTTGTTTCTATTCAAGGGTAGGCTCTTATGCTTCCGGGGTCCACTCTACTAAGTCAAAAACTTGAAAAATTCTCTTTGAATTACTTTGACTTAGCTTCCTTTAGGGGATTAGTTCCATGGATAAAATCTTCATTTTAAACACCTGAGAAATCCTATATCCACTCTTGAAATACATGATTAGTATATAATTACTCAAATATTTTATAATGATTAAAATCAATCATAGGGTTAATAGAGTTGTTAGGTGTCTCATCTCTAGGTGAACTCAAGGGTTGATGATTAAGTATGGTGTGGCTAGGAGAGCAGTTCAGTGAGCGTTCCCCAAAAGTAGATGACATAGCCATACAGCATTATACTAGAGCATATATTCTGTAGCTAATGGAAGGGCATCTATTCATGGATAAATCAAATAATCTGATGCATATTATATTTTTTTCATTGCTTAAGGACCACAAGACACTATAGTTGGGGTAGTGTGGGTCTGGCATGGATGTATGGAGAACTTTATAGGGCAAGCAGAAAAGATGCCAATGATATCGTGGGACCCTTAATTTTACTCTAGGTGTGGGCATGGGATAGGTTTCCATTTATAGCTTTCTATGGATTAGGTCAGCCCATTGTAGATCCTATTATGATTTGGTTGATGGAGGTGCATTGCCATGGGATCTATTAGCCATAAGGTAAGTTTCGAAAATTGAATAGTAATTTTCAAATCTAAGCAAGTTTGAATCATATGTAACTCACTCATCCTTTTGGATGCACAGGTAGAGAGATACTTTCTTGGCGACATATATTTCCATCCATATTTTGATGATGTATCAGTACCACCTCAATTGTCTAAAAGTAGAGTAGGTATAATTATAATTGATTTTGGAGTATTATATTACATTTGCAATGATTTTGTTTTGAATACTTATATTTATCATTTTCATTAAAAAGTTATATGACAGCCATATACTTCGAAGATGTTGTGAAAATTAATTTCATACACGGACCGGCATGGCTGCTGGTAATTAACGAAGCAATAAGAAAGAACTCCTTAGATATTACTGCGGAATCATGATCAATGGATTCAAGGAATAGAGAAGAAGAGTAGTAGAGATTTTTGGAAGAAAAGAGCTTTATTTCAATAAATTTAACATCATATACAATCTTGATCTATTCTCAGTATATATACTTTACAAAAGAATCAAGTCCCAAGCTCATAGAAAAACTTCTCAAATCCAAAATAATCCACGTATATAAAACATACATGTAAAAATTAAGCTGACTCAATTTAAGACTGAGCTGACTAACCTGTGACTAGGTCAACTCAGTTTCAGACTGAGCCGATCTAATTATATACCATACCAATAGTCTAAAAATACTATTTTTTATTTGAATTTTTCTCTGAGACATACTCGATCCAGTCTTGAACTGAGCCGATCCAGTTTTTAACTTAGCCAACCCGATCTCAGGGTGAGCCGGCTAAGTTTTTGAACTTTGCTATCCAAGCTGATTTCTCTTCCTGCTTGCTCCAATCTTTCCATGACCTATCTTCTTATATTTTCAAGACTTGAGAGCGCCACTTCTGAGCTCACATTCTCTACTTTGGTGCTTTCAAGTCTTTATGAACTTATCTCTTTCTTGCAAATCCATCCGTGCCACACATATCTGAAAACTATCTCTGAAAAGTATCTTTATGAGTGCATCAGACTAATTCTTCTTTGTATGAATCTTTATCAGTTTCACTTCACCTTCCTCCATCAGCTCTCTGATCCTGTGATACCTCATATCTATATGCTTTGTGTATGCATGATAGACTGGATTCTGTACAAGCAACAAAGCACTCTAACTATCATTGTATAGTTTAACCTTGCTTTGCTCCACCCTCATCTTAACAATCAGCCTCCTAAGCCAAAGTGATTCCTTTGCAACCTCAGTAATGCCAATGTACTCGACCTCTATGGTAGATAAGGCTGTGATTGATTGAAGGATTGATCTCCAAAACATCGATCTATCATACATGCAGAAGAGGTATCCAGTAGTAGACCTCTTTGTATCAAGATCACCTACATAATTCACATCTACAAATCCTTCCAAAGGACCCGAATCTTTATCTTTAAATCCTCTTGGCTGCCCACCAAATACCAAACCATAATTCCTTATTTTCTATAGATATCTTAATATCTACTTCAATACTTCTAGTGTTCCTTTCTAGGATTAGCCATTATCTACTAACCATGCTCACTGCATGTGCTATATCTGATCTACAGCACACCATAGTGTACATCACACTGCCTATAGCATTTGTATAAGGGACTCCATCCATGTACTATCTTTTCTTCTGACTGAAGGCTTTGATACTTGGAGAGAGACATATGGCTCGACAACGATGTCTCTACAGATTTAGCCTTCTCCATCCCAAACCTTTTTAGAACTTTCTGGATATATCCTTCTTATGATAAATGGAGCACTCCTTTGCACCTATCTCTGCAAATCTCTATTCCAAGGATTTTCAATGCTGGACATAGGTCTTTCATCTCAAATTTAGCTGATATGCCCTTTTCAGTCCTTTCACAGCCTTCATACTCCTGCTGGCTATGAGCATATCATCAACATACAATAGCAAGTATAGGGCATCATTCTCATCTACATCCTTGACATAGATATAACTATCATGTTCATATCTGACAAATTCCAGACTCAAAACAAAGCTATCAAATCTATGATACCACTGATGAGGAGATTGTTTTAGACCATATAGTGACCTCTTTAGTAAACACACCTTTTCCTCTTATCCAATCTTCATGAAACCATCTGGCTGCTTCATATAAATTCTTTCCTCCAATATGCCATGAAGGAAGGCCGTCTTCACATCCATCTATTCCACCTTCATGTTGTACAGTACCACTAGTGACAGCAAAATTTGAATAGATGTATGACGCACCACAAGAGAGAAAACTTCTGTATAATCTATCCCTTCCCTTTGTGAGTATTCCTTTACTATCAGCCTTGCCTTAAATTTGACTCCACCTTGTTCTAAAGGTGCTTCCTTCTTTGTGAACACCTACTTTGAGCTAATAGATCGAGCACCTTCTGGAAGATCCACCAGCTGCCATGTCTAATTTTTCTTCAGTGATTTCATCTCCTCCATAATGGCCTGTATCCATGAATCATGATTCTCACTCTCCATGGTCTCTATATAATTCTCTAAATCTCCATTAGTGGTGATGAGTGCATAGGAGATAATCTTATCAATGCCATATCTGACCGACCTCCTAACAGTACACTGGAGCTTATGCAAAGCCACTCCTACTGGCACATCTATATGTCTAAAATCTATGACTGATCCTGCACATCCATCTGAACTGTCGGTCCTCCATGCTGATTTTCAATCTGAGACAACTTTTCTGTCCAACTCCATCTCAACAGGAACACTCCTATAAGTGGATATAACCTGCATGCCATCATTCTCTGATTGGCCACCGCTATTCATCTTTATTTTTTTAGTTGCTCCTATACTTTCAGGCCTCTCTAAGATTTTCTTTTCATAAAAAATATTCCTACCGATCACTACCTTCTATGCTTTAGGATTCTACAGTAGGTACCCCTTGACTCCTTATGGATATCCTATGAATTTCATCTTTTGAGATTTAGGATCTAACTTACTTCTCTCGGTTGCCTTCATATGTGCATAGGCTGTATAATCGAAGACCTTCAAATGGCCAAGCTCCACCTTCTTTCCACTCCAGACCTCCTCTGGAATGCCTCCATTCAGCTTTCGATCAGGAAACTTGTTCACAAGAAAATAAGAAAAAGTTAAAGCATTATCCTAAAAAAATTTTAGAAGTGATGTTTGCAGTCTTAAACTTCGTGCCTTCTCGATCAGTATTCGGTTCATCCTTTTTATGATACCATTCTGTTGGAGAGTCATCTTCACTGTGTAATGACGTTTGATATCATTTTTCTATAGTACCTCCTGAACTCCATATTTGTATACTCTCTTCTATTATCCGACCTCAGACACTTCACATATTTTTCTCACTTCTTCTCAACTTCAGCTCTCAGGCTCTGAACCGGATAAATACCTCTGACTTTTCTTTGATCAGATAAATTCACACCTTCCTTGAGAAGTCATCAATGAAAGTGATAAAATATTTTGCCCCACTTCTAGCTGATACAGGAGCTGGTTTTCATACATTTGAGTGCACTAAATCCAGCACTCCTTCGCTGTGCTTGGTACTTTTGGCAAACTTCATCCTATGCTATTTACCAAAGATGCATGGCTTACATAAATCTGTGCCCTCCTTCTTCAGGACTGGGATCATCTCTCTTCTGCTGAGTTTAGTGAGCCCTTGATCACTCTCATATGATCCATCCGATAGTACCATAATCGATATAAGAGCTGCTCCTTCTGTGCCACTGCTAGCACCTCTACACTATCGTTTACCACTAAGCCTTCCATTCTATAAAGATTGTTGCTTAGTCTTCTACCTCTCATTACCATCAAAATTTTCTTAAAAATTTTCAGACATCCACTCCCAGTCTTGCTACTAAAAGCATAATCCTGCTCCTCCAAGTAATCCAAAAAAAATATTTTTTTTTTTAATTTCGATACATGCTTGACATTTGATAATGTACGAATGATTCCATCGTATATCCTCATCCTAATTAAGGATGCTAAATCCAATATTCAAGGCTGATACTTGCTCCATCGATCTTCTGATAGGTAGAAAATCACTCCCGATGAGAAATATAGTGGTGAGAGCATGCTAAATCTAATATCCATATAGTATCACATTCTGTGGATCCATCTAATACAACTAACAGATCTTCTCCACTACTCACTGAAGCTGTATTATCACTTTTACTTGCCTTTTCTTTTTCTGACCTCAAAAGGAAACAATCTCTCCTCAGGTGTCTAGGCTGATGGCATTTATAACATTTCAATGTCTTCCTCTGATTTTGAGATTTTAACCTATCTTTGGATTTTTCTCTTGTCTTCTTCTTTGATCTTTCCTATTTTTCATTCACAGCCAAGATCTCAGACTTGGGATCTTTCTTGCAGATCATTTTTCTCTGCTCATTTGATCTGAGCACATCAATAACTTTTTTATAGTTTAGGATCTTCTTTCCATAAACTAAAGTTGTTATGAGACCATCATACGAGCTTGAAAGAGAACAAAGCAGCAGCAATGCCCGATCTTCCTCATCGATCTTCACATCCAAACTCATTACCTCAGAACATACATGATTAAACTTTTGGATATGTGTAATAAGATCTCTGCCTTCAGACATCCTCAGAGCATACAGTTATTTCTTCAACAATAGCTTATTTATTATGTTCTTCTCCATGTATGTATTCTCCAGTCTCATCCAGAGCTCTTTTATCGTGGTCTCTGTGCAAATCTCGGATAGCACCTGATCGATCAAGCACATTCTGATTGTGCTAAAAGCAATTCTTTCAACTCTTTCTAATCCTCAGTCCCGATCTTTTCTAACCTTTCTCTTATCAAGATCTTGTAGATTCTTTGCTGAACCATCAAGTTCTTTATCTTTTACTGCCATAAGATAAAGTTTTTCTTGCCATCAAACTTTTCAAAATCCACCTTGAGTCCACTTGATCCCATGACTTCAAACAAGTTAAGAACAAAATCCTGACACCCTTTCACAATCACACACCAGCAAAACTACCATTCAAAGAAGATCTAAATGCTCTAGATCCTTTTTTCAATGTTCTGTATCACCATTCCTCCATGTAATAAATTTTTACCTCAATCTAGAGATAACCATGAAGAAAACAAAAAATTTTTAGGGTAAAACCTAGTGCAACAGATCCTAGATGTAGAAATTCTAGGTGTCTTCCTTCTACGCAACACCACTATAATACCAATTATTGTAAAAATTAATTTTACATATGGACTGGCATGACCGCTGGTGATTAGCCAAGCAACAAGGAAGAACTCTTTATAGATTACTGCGGAAGCATGATCAATAGATTCAAGAAATAGAGAAGAAGAATAATAGAGATTTTTGGAAGAAAAGAGCTTTATTTCAATGAATTCAACATCATATACAATCTTGACCTATTTTTAGTATATATACTTTACAAAAAGATCAAACCCCAAGCTCATAGAAAAATTCTCCAAATCCAAAATAACCTACGTACACAAAACATACCTACAAAAATTGAGCCAGCTCAGTTTAAGACTGAGCCGGCTAACCTGTGACTAGGCCAGTTGTGTACCATGCCAATAGCCTAAAAATACTGCTTTTTATCTGAATTTTTCTCTGAGACATAGTCGACCCAGTCCTAGACTAAGCCAACCCAATTTCCAACTTAGCCAACCCAGTCTTAGAGTGAGCCGGCTAAGTTTCTGAACTTTGCTATCCAGATTGATTTCTCTTCCTGCTCGCTCTAGTCCTTCCATGACTTATCTTCTCATGTTCCCAAGACTTAAGAACACCACTTCTGAGCTCACATAAGATCCTTATAGAGATACCAAACTATTGCTTTAATGGATAGGATATATGGCAATGTCGGATGCTACTTTTATGTTTCCACATCATAGAGTGATGCGCCAGTTTGGGTTCCAACAACCTATTCCACTTGATTGCAATATGGATTCTAGACTGTATTAGATCAACCCTAGAGGATGAGTGGATCATGAATGGAGTATCACTCATCAACACTTCATTAAGCTATGGGAGAGTCAATGAGATCAGGTTATGGATGGTGCATCGATTGATGGTACCATGGACTTTTAAGACCCTACATGTAGTGGTACCATCTCATCAATCGTCAATTCATTGGTCATACTAGTGCAATGTTTGACTATCTGGTAAGAGTTAACATTATTTCCTTACTCTTCTTCATGTTTATTATTATTTTTTGTACTACTCATTACATGTTTGTCTAAGTTAGAGTGATAGTCTAGCGAGGATTCATAATCTTGCTCATCTAGACTTTATATCCACATCCAGGCTTGTCATCCAAGAGATATGCACTTTAGTCCTCCATGTTATCAATGAGCATAGTCATATCTCCAGAGATGTCTACGATCATAGTTGCAGTACATCAAACGACACTCCTTCGCCTGTTCCACATCCAACGTCATTTGCAGCATCTCCTCCAACTTTGCACAGATGAGCTATCTGACGACATACTACTTCATTTTCGATTCCAGAGTTTCCCATACTCACTCTATATATGTCATCGGTCGTGTACATGCATGATGACATGAGCCGGTTCTAATCCATTGAGGAGACCACTATACATTTTGAGGATGCGGCAGATGACATAAGCCATCAGAAAGTTTCATATCATGCAGGAGGCCATATAAGTGAGGGAGCTACACATGAGGCTATCATACAGATAGAGCATCACACTGAGGAGCATGAGGGGACAAGTGAAGCTGAACCTATGGGTTATTGAAAGCAACCTACATGGAAGAATAGATGACCACTATATGGGACATGATTTTTTTTGTTTCATTATATTTATATACCACATGGACTTAATTTCTATAAATAAAGCTGTACATTATTCTCTAAATTCATGATGTATTGGTTGTTATTCCATTGCTTTTGAAAATGGTAGAATATTAATATGATGAATCTAAGATTAATCTAGTTTCTCATGTAATGTTTAGGTGTTGAAAAAGATCAAATATTCATTCTTCACTAAAATAAATGAGGCATCAATTAAGATGGTCAAAGCAAGTATAATATATTGATTTTAGAGTTCTAATATTAAAAAAAGTTGATAGAGATCTAAGCATATATAATGATGTTGTTTAGTTGATTACAAAAAGCTTAATTTCGGGAGTTTGAAGCTGATGTGAAAAATGAAGGATCTTCAAGAGAGTCTTGGAGGCTCGACGAGAAGAAGATTAAACATTGAAGCATTCATCGTTGTTCCAAGATGTTGTAAATGACTGTAATCTTATTAATCTACTGAAGCAAAGTTCACCTAGAGCAAGAGAAGCCCATGGAATGGTTTTTTCCACCTAGCCTATAAATTCGATAGATTTCTTGTTTCAACTGAATGGAACCTCATGTTTAGACCTAGCAAAGAGCCCTTCAGTATGCTCAGACCGCAAACCTATTGTTTTGGACTCTCCCTACTTCTCCAGATAGATTTGGCCATGGCCACCCTTTCACTCCTACTTTCAGCATGTTAGACATGCAAATATTTGTGAGACTCAATGGACAGTAGGATGGATTGATCAAGCGGTCAGATTCTTTCCTACAACTTTGAGAGATGTAGCCAATGATCTGTATGTGGATCTCAAGGAAAAAGTCCTTTCTTGGTCGGATTATTATACAAAATTGGAAGCAGAATTCTGCCTCTTACGTAACGACGCTTGAAAAGAGTACACGCGCTATGGCAACACGTCGACTCTCCCCATATTCATTTGATCAAAAAAAGGGAGGAGGAGAATAATTAAGAATTTCTTAGAATTTTTTACATCCATTTATATATTGGTATAGATGGTCTTTCATTATTCTTCATGATATTGACTACATTTCTAATCCCTATTTGAATTTTAGTGGGTTGGTTTGGTTTGAGAAGGTAATTCATTGCTAATAAAATTTAGAAGATGCTAATGCAATTCCCAAACTCAATTGCTTCTTGGAAACCCAATAAAAAAAAAAAAGCCAAAAATATATAGATATCCCAGTCGACTGGCATTATACTGCAGTCGACCAGATTGGAATGGAAACGCTGGTGGTTGATTGGCTAGATCGACTAGGCTTGACCACTAGCCTCGATTTAAGGTGGTCGACTGCCTCAGGAGGCTGGTCGACCGAACCATTTTGGAATGGCAGTCGATTGGCTAGATCAGTCGAACTTGACTGCCCATCTTGGTATAATGCGGTCGACCGCCTTAGGGGGACTGGTCAACTACCCTGGCACAATATGGATTAGGTGGTGGATCGGCCCACTTGAGGGGGTAAACCACCTAAAAGCGAGATGGGTGGTTGTGCCCGATCGATTCGATTGGTCAATGCCTAAGCCGGTCAACCGCAATTCTATGATGGTCGATTAGGTTTTTTTTAATTTTCTATTTATTTTTAAAATTTTGGTGGTTGGGTTTCCAAGTCTTCATCTTATCCTATCAACTCCAAAGTGTCAACCCATGCATCAATCCATGCGGTGAGAGATATCTCCAGTGACATAATTACATTTTTTTCAACTATGAATGACCTATAGCATTTAAGATAATTTCAATTATCATCAATTGAGATTTTCTTTAGTAACGAAGTAGTTTCCTCGAAAAAAATTATATTTTTAGTGACAAAAGATAATTTTTACCTACAACATGGTTACACTTTTTATGACCAATAATTTTGTCATTAATACTATGCATTTAGGGACAAAAAAAGTTTTATAGTTGAAGTGACATTGTTTTAGCAACAAAACATTGAATTGTCCTTATATACCTTTCGTGACACATGATATAGCTATGAAGGACTGATGATTTTTTTCATCAAAAATGCTTTATTATGAAAAAATATTTTTTTTTAGCGATGAAATAATTTATCACTGATCAGCAAATTTGTTGTGGTGAACAATTCATACAAAGTGAACAATTCATGCAAATCGGAAGATTGTTGATTAAACTATGTAAGCTTTGTAGGCTGAGCAAGATATTTAGGCTGGTCTCTATATATCAGTAGGCTGACCTTCTTCACTATCACTTTCTTCTTCGTATACTTTTAGCTATATGCCTCCATAGTAAATATATATCCCATATGCCTTTGAGATGAGTGATTGCAGGAGCCAGTGGATTTGAGCTTAATAACTTCATCATCATTAGTGATATGGACATCAAAGTATTCATTTTATAATAAATTAATATATATTATAAGTATAAATAAAATAAATTTATTATGGTCATTGAAAATAATGGTCAACTCCATAGGATAAATAGGATTTTAGACTTTGAAAGTATTCATTCATATAATGTACTTCACTAAATATGACAAATTAATCCTATCATCTGAAAGAATTATTTTAAGGGGATAAATAAATAGGTATGATACATTATCTATATAACCTCCTCTAGATAGAAAATTAAATATAAAAATATAATGAATAAGTCTATTTTCAAGTGGCAATAGATATATATTAGGTTTAGAGATTCAACCTAAACTATCATCCTCAAAAATAGTTCTAATACAAACATGATAACCTAAGGTTAGATGACTCCAACAAATGCTATTGAAATATTTATCACTATGTGATGGAATACTCAAAATTTGATTGAGAAGACTATAGTCAAATTCAATAATCTTTCCTTTGACATACGATGAAATTGAACAAGTTGAACTATTAAAACTAAAATTATTATAAAAATATTTAACTAGATTAGGATGGGTTGACTTGTTTAGCATAATCATAGATAACCAACCTATCCTTTTAAATAAATATACAATTTGAAAATCACCAAAATGATTTAAATCTACTATCCTTCCCCCTACAACTTTTCTTCGAGAAAAATAAGATCTAAACTTTTTGCTACACTCATTATTAAAAAATAAATCTTCTTTATACTTACGTGAGGGTTATTTTCTTCATTTTATTCGAGCCTTTTTTACTTTCAACGTACCTCCACTTTTTTTTTTAAGCCATTAGGTTGATTTTAGGATGGGGATAAGGGTTTGGGGTTGGGATAGATTAGAATAGGAGAGATTTCTTGGAAGATTTATAGATCAATGAGGACTAGGGGTATTTGGATGGGGTTAAAAACATTAGAATCTTGGGTTGAACCCATGATTTTATCGAAATCATGGGTTCAATCCACTATTTCATAGTGAAATTGCAAGTTCAACCATGATTTTGCTTAAATCATGGGTTGAACCATGATTTTGACCGCCAAGTCAGCCATAAGAAACCATGGGTTCAATCCATGATTTCTTCCGAGCCAGCAGTGAAATTGTGGGTTGAACCCAATGATTTCACACATGGCAACCTAACTTCCGATAAATAAGTTTAGTTTTACGGTATCTTCAAAAATAATTATTAAAAAATATTATTTAAAAAAACAAAAAAATAGGACCTCAATTTTATTATTGGGTTTGGACAAGTCCAATCCATTTGACGATATCAAGTGTTCGAGCACAATAGCAAACACAGAGATCATCCAATAGGAAGCTGCCAGGTTAGTGAAGCATTTTCGGTGCGTGCTGGCTCTTCCTTAAGGCCGGTTCCTCACATTTTTCTGGCAAAGTCTCCGTCGAAGATTGTCGCACGGCCTGTATCACCTCGGCGGGGCCACGAATCCATCCGACAGGTTGAACTGCTCTACATCTATGGTGGCTTCGGATGGATCCTGGGCTACCGAGGCTGCAATGGGAGCAGGCGTACCTGGCGCACAGGATGCCGATCGCCGCGTCGAAGCTCTTCTGGGGGCATTTTCTCTTTGGGAGAGAAAGAGGAGATCTTCGGAGAGGGAAAAGAAGAGTCGCCGAGCACTCCTTTAAGAATAAGAGAACCTCGGAGGTTCGAGGCCCCCCTTCTAGCGCCAATCTGTTGGTGCAGAAACTGATCATCGTCGGAGATCGTTGGAGTCGAGGCCGCTGAGGTCACCGTCGGGACCTGCAAAATAAAGTCCCATCCAGAGCCGGTGGGGGGTGGCTCCGGCAGGACCCTCTGACGCTCAAGTCAGCTCTAGCCAACAGGAATGGAGAGCTCGGAATGAGTTTCGAAGCTTAAAGAAGAAGAGGAGAGCTTAGAGATCAGAGAGATTAGAGTTAGCATATCTGGAGGGGTCCTTTTTATAGTGGAGCTTGATGGTGATAACTGCAGCTGCATGCTGAAGGGCCGCTCGAGGTTCGATGGAGCCAGTCTCACGGAAAGGTGCCATGTGCGATGGGTTGATGGTGACAGCTGTAGCCGCGTGCTGACGAGCCGCTCGAGGTTCGGCGGAGCCAGTCTCATGGGATGGTGACGGCCGCAATCGTGTGCTAGCGGGCCGCTCGAGGTTCTGCGGAGCCAGTCCCATGGGATGGTGACTGCCATTGCCTCCTCATAGCGGATCGCTATCACTCGGGGGACTGACGGTGATGGCCGCAGAGCTTGCGACGGATGAAGGCCTTTGTCGTGTGCCCATTTTGGAGGAGTTCGGGCTCCTGAAGAGAAAGCTTGGAGGAAGTTCGGCTCCCATAGGCGTCTGGCTAGAGGTATCGTCCGCTGAGGAGTTTGGCCGCTGGGAATCCGAAGCTCAGCCGTTGGAGAGTTCGGCCGAATGTTGGACTTCGATTGAGGCTCGTCAGCTGAGGAGTTTGAGGAGCTCGGCCGCTACGCGGTTCGGCCAGCTGGAGAGGTTTGATCCTGACGAGGGGAGTCTGGAGAAGCTCGGTGGCTGAATGGGTTGGAATAAGCTCGGCCGTCGAGGGCTCGGCCGAAGCCCAACTGCTTGGAGTCCAAGGAGCTCGGACGCTAAGTAGTTCGATCGGCTGTAGGAGTTTGGCTGAGACCCATCCGTCGAAGCTCTTCCGAGGCTACAGGTTGCATTAGGCTGAGGGTCAAGCTAGACTTCGGCGGGAGCGGGATTTATCTCCAACACTAGCCCCCCCACTCTTGAGTTCGAAAATCGAAGGAAGGGAGTGCAGGAAAGGCGACTGCCGAAGTCTTCCTCCGAGCTCTGTGCTGGTCTAGGTCGAAGCTCGGGGGGATCTTGCCTCCAGCTGAAGTTGATATCAAGGTTTAAGCCCAGCGAAGATCCCATTTCCAGCCGGGGTTGACACGGTTGCTTTCTCTAGCCAAGGTCGATGTTGAAGCTCCCCAGCCGAGGTTGACATGATAGCTTTCTCTAGCCAAGGTCGATGTTGAAGCTCTCTGGCCGAGGTCGTTGTGGGCCTTACCTCTATCCAAGGTTACTCAGGCGCTCTGGTCGAGGTTGATGCGGGCGCTCCGAGGAGATCTCATCTCCTACTATCGAAGTTGGCCCAGTCCCTCGGAGGAGATCTTATCTCGAGCAGCCGAGGTCGAAGTGCGTGCTCGGGGAAGATCTTATCTCCTGCGGTCGAGCCTTCCCTCGGTGGAGATCTTATCTCCTACGACCGAGCCTTTCCTCGGGGGAGATCTTATCTCCTGTGGTCGAGATCGAAGTGCGCGCTCGAGGGAGATCTTATCCTCGGGGAGATCTTATCTCCTGCGAAGTGCGCGCTCGGAGAGATCTTATCTCCTAGGCCGAGCTTCCCACGCTCGGGGAGATCTTATCTCCTACGGTCGAGCTTCCCTCGGGGGAGATCTTATCTCCTGTGGCCGAGCTTCCCTCGGGAGAGATCTTATCTCCTACGGTCGAGGTCGAAGTGCGCGCTCGGGGGAGATCTTATCTCTTGCAGCCGAGCTTTCCTCGGGGGAGATCTTATCTCCTGCAGCCGAGGTCGAAGTGCGCGCTCGGGGGAGATCTTATCTCCTGCGGTCGAGCTTCCCTCGGGAGAGATCTTATCTCCTGCGGCCGAGGTCGAAGTGCGCGCTCGGGGGAGATCTTATCTCCTGCGGTCAAGCTTCCCGCACTGGGGAAGATCTTATCTCCTATGGTCGAGCTTCCCTCGGGGAGATCTTATCTCCTACGGTCGAGGTCGAAGTGCGCGCTCAGGGGAGATCTTATCTCCTGCGGCCGAGCTTCCCGCACTCAGGGGAGATCTTATCTCCTGCGGTCGAGCTTTCCTCGGGGGAGATCTTATCTCCTACGGCCGAGGTCGAAGTACGCACTCGGGGAGATCTTATCTCCTACAGCCGAGCTTTCCTCGGGGGAGATCTTATCTCCTGCAGTCGAGGTCGAAGTGCACGCTCAGGGGAGATCTAATCTCCTGCGGCCGAGCTTTCCTCGGAGGAGATCTTATCTCCTACGGTCGAGGTCGAAGTGCGCGCTCGAGGAAGATCTTATCTCCTGCGCGCCGAGCTTCCCACGCTCGGGGAAGATCTTATCTCCTACGGTCGAGCTTCCCTTGGGACAGATCTTATCTCCTGCGGCCGAGGTCAAAGTGCACGCTCGGAGGAGATCTTATCTCCTGCAGCCGAGCTTTCCTTGGAGGAGATCTTATCTCCTGCAGTCGAGGTCGAAGTGCGCGCTCGGGGAGATCTTATCTCCTGTGGCCGAGCTTCCCACGCTCGGGGGAGATCTTATCTCCTGTGGTCGAGGTCAAAAGTGCGCGCTCGGGGGAGATCTTATCTCCTGCAGCCGAGCTTCCCTCGAGGGAGATCTTATCTCCTGCGGCCGAGGTTCCCACGCTCGGGGGAGATCTTATCTCCTATGGCCGAGCTTCCCACGCTCAGGGGAGATCTTATCTCCTACGGCCGAGCTTCCCTGAGGGGAGATCTTATCTCCTGCGGTCGAGGTCGAAGTACGCGCTCGGGGAGATCTTTCTCCTACGATCGAGCCTTCCTCGAGGGAGATCTTATCTCCTGCGGCCGAGCTTCTAAGGCTTCCGACCTACCCCCGTTAGCACGAGGTCCCCCGCCAGTTTCCAATACGGTAACTATTTGACTACTCCATCCCCTGTTACCATAGTTTCTGCGCCAGGGAATAACATTATTGGAAGGAAAGAATTTTACCGATGGGAAGTTACGGACAGCACATCCCCATTTGAGGGGTCGTCGGGGCGTTGTTCCTCGGAGGTCCCTCCCTTGGGCAGTAAGTCCCGTCCAGACGATCTCCTCTATCCCTTGCTGGCCTTCTTGATTTGGAGCAAGCTCTTGGATTTGTCGCTGAGAGCCGACGAACCATCGATGTACCAAGCTTCTCCCTGGGGTAATGTTGATGACGCTGTGAGACAGTCGACCCAGGAGTTTCTGGTTACGGCAGCGTCCTTAGCCGACTTTCTCCAGCCGCTCCTTCCTGACGAGCTCCTTAATTTCGTTTCGCAGCCGGATGCATTTCTCAGCGTCGTAGCCGTGGTCGCGATGGTAAGCGCAGTACGACCGCGCTTATTTAGGGGAGACCATAAACCTTCTGATCTTGGCAGCTGGCTTTTAACTTCGCTGAGAATTCGAGTTAGAAGAGCAAGGCGTAGTTGCAGAACCTTTCAGGAGGGCTTCTTCGCGTCCTTTTGTTGGGGCCTCCTTGGTGGCGAGCTCAAGGAGTTAGGGGTTGTAAAACCTGTGGGAGAACTTTATGCCCAGTTGTCGGAGCTTCCTTGGAGTCATACTCGAGAGGGAGTCCTTGCTTGCCCTAGGGCGGTTGTGAGCTCGGCCGAACTTCGTCTCACCTTGTGTGAAATCTTTGTAGGAGGCTTCCTTGGTGACATAATCGGGCTGGAGTTCTGCCTCACTTGTGTCGAACTTCATTTCGCCTTCCCACGAAAGCCTCCATGGGAGGACTAATGCCCCTTCCTCGATGATGGGCTTCGAGGTGAAGTTTGGCCTCACTTGCACCGAACTTTATTCCATTTTTCCGCGAAACCCTCCGTGGGAGAACTTCCTCTGCTGCTTTTGTCCGGACTTCCTTGATGATGAGCTCGAGGGGGAGCTCGGCTTTATTTGCCCGAACTTCACTCCACCTCCTGTGAATTCTTTATAGTGGTTTCCTTGGTATCATATTCGAGCGTGAGTTCGGCCTCACTTGCGTCAAACTTCGTTCTGCTTTCCCACGAAAGCTTCCATGGGAGGACTTCATACTCCTTTATCGGGGCTTCCTCGATAACGGGCTCGAGGGGGAGTACAGCCTTGCTTGCGCTGGGAGGTCGTGAGTGCGGCCGAACTTCATTCCATCTCCTTCGAACTTCCTTGATGACGAGTTCGAGGAAGAGCTCGGCGTCGCTTGCTCGAGCTTCATTCCACCTCTTGTGACTTCTTCGTAGGTGGCTCCCTTGGTGTCATACCCGAGCGAAAGTTCGGCCTCACTTGCGCCGAACTTCATTCCGATGATAAGATTTCAGGGAAAGTTCGACCTTGCTGCCGCCGAACTTCATTCCGCTTTCCTGCTCGCGGTAAACTCCATTCCGCTTTCCCTCGGAACCTTCCTCGCGTCGAACTTCATTCTGCTTCTGCGGAAGAACTTCTGCTCTTCTGCTCTCCATTTCTCTTCTAAGGGTGATTGGCATGCACAAATGCTCTTCCTTAAGGTCGATTCCTCGCATTTTTCTGACAAAGTCTCCGTCGAAGGTTGTCGCACGGCCTGTATCACCTCGGCGGGGCCATGAACCCATCCGACAGGTTGAACTGCTCTACATCTGCGGTGGCTTCGGGTGGAGCCTGGGCTACCGGGGCTGCAACGGGAGCAGGCATACCTAGCGCACAGGACGTCGATCACCGCGTCGAAGCTCTCCTGGGGGCATTTTCTCTTCGAGAGAGAAAAGGAAGATCTTTGGAGAGGAAAAAGAAGAGTCACCGAGCACTCCTTTAAGAACAAGGGAACCTCGGAGGTTCGAGGCCCTCCTTCTAGCGCCAATCTGTTGGTGCAGAAACTGGTCATCGCCGGAGGTCACTAGAGTCGAGGTCGCTGAGGTCGCCGTCGGGACCTGCAAAACAAAGTTCCGTTCAAAGTCGGTGGGGGGTGGCTCCGGCAGGACCCTCCGACGCTCAAGTCAGCTCTAGCCAACATGAATGGAGTGCTCGGAATGAGTTCCGAAGCTTAGAGAAGAAGATGAGAGCTTAGAGATCAGAGAGATTAGAGTTAGCGTATCTGGAGGGGTCCTTTTTATAGTGGAGCTTGATGGTGACAGCTGCAGCCGCATGCTGATGGGCCGCTCGAGGTTCGGCGGAGCCAGTCTCATGGGAAGGTGCCGTGTGCGATGGGTTGATGGTGACAGCTACAGCCGCGTGCTGATGGGCCGCTCGAGGTTCGACGGAGCCAGTCTCACAGAATGGTGACGGCCGCAGCCGCGTGCTGGCGGGCCGCTCGAGATTCGGCGGAGCCAGTCCCATGGGATGGTGACTGCCATCGCCTCCTCATAGCGGGTCGCTATCACTCGGGGGACTGACGGTGATGGCCGCAGAGCTTGCGGCGGATGAAGGCCTTCATCGTGTGCCCATTTCGGAGGAGTTCGGGCTCCTGAAGAGGAAGCTTGGAGGAAGTTCGGCTCCTATAGGCGTCTGGCTAGAGGTATCGTCCGCTGAGGAGTTCGGCCGTTGGAGAGTTCGGCCGAATGTTGGACTTCGGCTGAGGCTCGTCAGCTAAGGAGTTCGAGGAGCTCGGTCGCTACGCGGTTCGGCCGGCTGGAGAGGTTCGGTCCTGACGAGAGGAGTCTGGAGAAGCTCGGCGGTTGAACGGGTTGGAATAAGCTCGGCCACCGGGGGCTCGGCCGAAGCTCGGCTGCTTGGAGTCCAAGGAGCTCGGGCGCTAAGTAGTTCGGCCGGCTGTAGGAGTTCGGCTGAGACCCGTCCGTCGAAGCTCTTCCATGGCTACAGGTTGCATTAGACTGAGGATCGAGCTAGACTTCGACGGGAGCGGGATTTATCCCCAACAGTGCTCATTTTACTTATACTTTATCTCATTGCTCACTAATACTCTTATCTTAACTCTTAGCCTCTCCTCGGTTTATTTTGTTCTCCACCCTTCTGCTTTTTTACCCTTCGTCCATGTAAACATTCTGACTCTTTTCTTTCTTGATGAATATCTGAGCTCAAAAAGAAAAAAAAAAAAATTATAATACCACTTGAAAGTACTTTTTATTTGTCAGATACTTCGTAACCAAATTCAAAGATTGGTCATTACATATAAGTTTACAATATGTGAATTTACCAAAATTTTCAGCTACATGAACACTAATTGACTATATTGAGATACATCTCCTGTTACCTTTGTCATTATAACGAGCACATGTAACAGAAAGAACATTTGTTTATGGGTTTTGTGGACTCTTTTGTATAATTATTTCGTAACAAAAGTTTTTATTATTTGGTCAAACTTAAAATATATATGCAGGCAGGCATATATATATATATATATATATATATATATATATATATATATATATATAAATGTGTGTGTGTGTGTGTATAGTTTAATGATAAAATTATTGAAAATTTTGATTTCCTTTTCAAAAAATTCAAATTTGTAATGGAAGTTTCAATTGTTTCCTTTTTGGAAAAAGGATCATAGTCTCATATTGGATATTTAAATGCAATTACGCTTGTATATATTAATGTCCGGTTGTTTAAGGCCTAGTTGAGTTGTGGGCTGATGCCCTAGCGAACACGTGCAAGCTCGCTTGGCTTGGCTAGCCATGCACGTGGTGAGGCGTGGCATATGTGTCGCTGGCATATTTTGTGCTGGGGTGATTTGTGCACCATAACATCTATGCTACAGATCTTATTGCGCACACGTTGTTGGGCCATCATAAGGCACCAATTGTGATACCTAGTCTAATTAGGCCTGATTAGCCATCAGAAAAAAAATTCTTAGAGCCAGCACGCGCCGGAAATGCTGACCATGAACAGAACTCCCAAAGGAGTTCTTCTCCCCTCTTCGACCAAGATTCCAACTTCAAATTGGAGTCGGATTTACAATCTAATCTTCCATTATTTAGCCCTCTAATTGAAGGAGATCAAGCCCCCATGGAACTGAAGTGGCGATCGGCCATCAGCATTCACCGAAAGGGATCAAACTTTCCTTCTTCTTCTGGCAGCATTCAACCTTGTTCACTAAAGATCGGGACCCAACCACCACTAGAACGATGGATAAGTTGGTCGAAAGTTAAATCCCTCCCCTATTTCAAGTTGCTTTTCTACACCACCTTTTTAGATTTTCCAGCATCGATGGCCATTGTTGGTTGGGGGTCCATCGGCTGTGCCATTGTAGCTCCAGCCAATGGGTGACCTACTATTCTAGGAATTAAATGGGAGAAACAAATCCCTGCTTCATCATGGAACCAAAAAAAGAGAGAGAGAGAGAGAGAAAAAGAAAAGAAAAGAAAGAAAAAAAGAGAGAGATTTTTCTCTCTCTTCTTCTTTTCTCTAATTCTCTCTATGACTTTGTCTCTCTACTTTCTCTTTTTAGTTTCTCTGTCTACTTTCTCTTTAGAAGAATCTCACTTTTTCTCTTTATAAGATTTTCTCTCTAGAATTATTTCTCTCTATAAAATTTTTCGCTCTAAGATTGATCGACTAAAGGACTTTCTTTCAATTATTTTGATCGAGTTTAGTAAAGGATCTTAATCCTTGATCGCCAAGTAGCATACCGATATACCGATATACTTTTGGTTGGATCTGGATACCAATAAATTTCATTTATTTGATCTCTATGAAACCAATTGTATCTTAATTTGATCTCGATTAAATAAAATTATTTAATCAAACTACTTTTTGATCATCAAGCATCATGTTGGCTTCCATCTTAACTATTATAAGATACTACCGATTTAATCACTCTTGATCTGTATCAAATCATCTATATCCTAACACTACAAGAAAACCTATTTTTTACGATGCAATATTTTTATCGCTAATAATTATTAACGATGAAAATTTCATCGCTAATTTTTCATCGCAAAAAATGGGATTGTAAATAATAATTAGCGACAAAAAGCAAATTTTCATCGCTAATAAAAATTTTTTTCGATGAAATATTTTTATCAAAAAAAAAAATTTATTCATTAAATTATTTGCGATGAAATTTTTTGCGATGGAAAGCAAAGTTTTTTATCGTAAATAAATATTTTTTTGATGAATAATTTCCATCATAAATAAATAAATTATTTATAATAAAAAATTTTTATCAAAAATAAATATTATTTGTGATGAATTTTTTCATCGTAAATAAGTTTATTATTTACGATGAAAAGTTTCGATCGTAAATAAAAATTATTAACGATGAAAATTTTTCATCATAAATAAAAATTTATTAGCGATGAAAATTTTTTATCATAAATAAAATATTATTAGCGATGATAATTTTTTATCATAAATAATAAATTATTTATGATGGATATTTCATCATAAATAATTATATCATAAATTATTTTTTAAAAAAATTATAATATATTTTATATTTTTATTTATAATTTATAAAATTAAAATAAAAAATTTATAAATAAATTTCATCATTTCATCTATAATAAATTTTATTATTTCATCCACAATAAATTTCATCATTTCATTATATAAAAAGATATTTCATTATAAAAATATTTTTTGATAAATAAATACAAAAGATCCAAAATAAAGATAAAAATAAGAGAAAATATGCCATCGACCATCAAGCATCAATAATATCTGGAGAGAAAAAATAGGCCAAAGAAGGGAAGCGCTCAAAGAAGCTCAGACTGGCCTGCTACTGCATCATCTGCTTTATCCACACCATCCACTCCATCATCTATGACTGAAATAGCTGGTACTCGTCGATGCATGCAGTCAAGTCAGCAATCCACTATCGATCCTCAGCAGTCTATCTCTATATCTCCATCAGTCGGATATCGCAGATAGCATGGATGTCGGCTCTGGACGAACGTGAAGATGGAGGAGCTCTGATCCCATGCCCTAGCCTCCTAACATAACAAGATCTCATACCAAGCACTTGATTACAAATCTCATCTGTAGGTGCGATCAAGCCCTCTGGGGTAGGCTAGGATCTAATGTCTATCATACGATCCTAAAAATTAAAGTTATAGCTATTTTAAGTTTGTACTGAATATCAAAATACTAATGAAAAAATAGTTGAAAAAACTTACGTAAAGCTCCTAGCTTCCAACCGTCCAGTCTCCTGACCATCGCTAATGAGTCCGTTTGTAGATCTCGATCTTACTAGAAAGCTTGCCACTCTCTATATCTCTCTGCAATTTGAAAATAATTAATATATTTTTTAAAAAAATAGTTAAAAAATTAAAATATGATAAGTAAAAATTACTTATCATATGCTCCATATAGCGAGCAAATGGCCTCAAACCCCCATAATGCAAGACTGTCTGTCTTGCTCGATTCATGGCAGCATTTTTGGCACATCGATCCTGCACAATTAACAGTCAAATTAGTTAGTAAGTAACTAAATTTAAAAATAAATAATTTAATTATTAAATTTTAAATAATAGGATGTTACCTAATATGCTAGATTCTCGTACGTGCGGTATATGATGACCAGTCCTCAATACTGATGCTATCATATGGTCGCGGCCGCGCTGCCTCCACCCCTTGGTCATGCACTATAGCATACCAGTGACGATAAATGTGATGCTGATACTCTTTGAAACATGAGCATAAATGATCATCTACAGCTCGCCGCACGCGATCGTGCTCAAAATCAATAATCTCAAATATAGCCTGCCAATAACAAATATTATAAGAATATAGTGTTAATTAAATATTTAAATAAATATTATTGTATCTGTAAGTGGTTATAGAAAATCTTTCTTTGAGGCAGTGTAACCTGACGTCAATCGAACAGCATCGTCCGGGCATAGCTACGGCAAATGATGCCCAGCTCAGTCTACCATGGCTCGCACCATCTCCTAATAGGCCTGGTGTAGCCTGGCAGTATCTCGATGCGGAGATGTTGTCTCTCATGCTCATGTCTCCAACGTTCAAGGATGAGGTTCTTCGACATACCTCGCCCCTGCCTCACCATCGATAAAGAATGGCCTGAAAAAATAATGAATAAAATATTAGTATGATAGCCATCTATAAACCTAATAGCTAGGTAGATTAAAATCAAATTTTATTATGTAAAGATATGAAAATACCAGTTGGGGCCGGCTCACACGAACCTGCCTCTACAGGACCCTCTGGTGACTCCAATGGTGCAGCGGTGGAAATCGAGGAAAGCTCATGGGTAGGTTGAAAACTCGAACGTCGTCGTCTCGCTCTCGGTGCCATAGCTGCAATACTTAAACTATGCATATAATTAACTTGACATGTAGATGAATATAATAATGAATAATAATAGTAAAAAACATATAAATGCTAATGAATAGAATTGTATTGCATACCATTATTGCAAGAGTATATTCAACGAAGGATACAGATCTAGTTATCAATATCCATATCCTTCTCGATTTTTAGATCCTCCTCCAAATCATAATAATCGATTAATGTATCATCTTCTATCTCATCATCATTTATGAATCGATCGTCGTCCTCCAAATCATCAAGATTAAATATAAAATCAGCTTCAACTTCATTGGACGGCAGATCAGTCCTATTCAAAAGAGCTGGCATAAGTTCTTCGTCAATAAGATGCTCGGTCAATGTTGATTCTTCCTCTTGAAAAGCTTCTTCTTCATGTAGATTTGAATTATCGTCCACCTCTAGTTAGGTTGGTATGTCATATACACCTCTAGGTATTATTCTTTGTACGACATGCCAATTACCTCGATATTTTGGATTCTTTAAATATATTACTTATTTCGCTTGAGTTGCTAATATATATGGCTCATTCTGGTACCATGTTTGTGCAAAATTTATACTGGTAAAGTGTGGATCGATATGAATATCGATCTTCTTATTACTAATATCCCACCATTCACACTGAAACAAAAATACCGAATATTTAGATCCATACTTCAATTCTATGATATCTATCAATACACCAAGATATTCAATCTCTTCTTCTCCTTCATATCCTATCATAGCAATCCCACTATTCTGGGTTCGTCTTTGCATCTCAAGCTTTCTTGTATGAAATCTCATTCCTCCAATGATACAGGATGAGTAGTAGTTAACCCTTCGATCAAGGTCACATACTAAATTATACAACTCATCGATCGCACCCTCTTTTTTATTGAGATACTTAGATTTCATCTACAATATAGCATAAAAAATTATATCGGTACAAGCAATTAATTATATAATTATAAAAATATAATATAATACTAATGAAACTTACATGGTCCCCAAATCATTTTGCAAATTTTATCCTATGTCGATCATCAACATTTGTATTATTCTTCCTAGATAGTATATTCTTGTGCTCACTGCAATAAGTCATGATTTTTAATTTTATATCGACATGAAAAAATTAGTTAAAATACTAAAATTATGCTATGATAATACTTAATTAAATATTCAATTTTTTCATAATTAGAATATAGAAGTGTGTCTTGGATAGCTTATTCACGCCATAAACTCATATCTTCTTCCACCCATGGATCGAATCGTTTGTTTGAATATGGACAGTGTCGGTTCATCGTCATCCTATTCACAGTCAGCATTACGATCTGTACGATTGAATCTTATTTTGATGTCGTCAAGATACATCGAGTAGAATGTGAGATACTCCGTAGTTACATATGCTTTCGCTATGGATCCTTCAGGCCGTGCCTTATTGTACATATACTTTTTTTAGAATACACAAGAATCTGCAAATAAAAAAAAAATTAAAGAGTTGTAATAGATTTACATTTACAACTGATATGTCAAAAAGATTATGATTTCTTTACCTTTCAATAGGATACATCCATCGATAATGTACCAGGCCAGCTAGAAGAGCTTTGTTTAAAAGATGAATAGCCAAGTGTACCATAACATCAAAAAATGATAGTGAAAAGATTTTTTCTATCTTACAAAGAATGAGCATAATATCCTTCTCAAACTTTTCAATTAAGTTAATCTTCAACTTTCGACAATACAGTTCTCAAAAAAATACTTCCAACTCAATCAGTGTAGCTTGAACATCACCACTCAGATAGCCATGCATTACCACAAGAAGCAAGCATTGCATCATCACATGGGAGTCATAACTTTTTCATGCCAGAGATATTGCCATCATTACTACTAACACATCATGATACATTTGAAGCATAAGCATCAGAAAATTTCATGATTTTGAACCCTCCATAGAAACTCTTCTTCTCCTCACCAAATAGTGAATAACATGCAAGTGGCATAAAAAATTTATCATCTTAACGAACTAAATGCAATTCCAATCAGATTTCAATTTCTTGCAAATCAAAGCAAGCTTTTGAATTATCTTTTATTTTTTCTACGATGTTTGACACTATACTGATGACATTATCAAAAATATTCTTCTTAATGTGCATTACATCCAGGTTATGATAAAGTAATAACTACTTTCAGTATGGTAGTTCAAAAAATAAGCTTCGCTTCATCCAATTTAGCTCAGCTTCAGTATGCTTCCATGTTCAAGTATCCAATATTTTTCTAAATTTCACATTTCCAATGGCTTCAAGTTGTTCTAATACTTTCGCTCCACTTAACTCCTTAGGTGGCGAACATCGGTCAAACTTACCATCAAAATATTAGTTGTAACAGGTCCTCCAAGAGTGATTAGCAGGTAGAAACTGCTGATGATTCATAAAGCAGATTTTCCTTCCATACTTTAAATGTAAGGAGGACGTATTCTTGTTACATTTTGGACATGCCAGATATCCTTTGGTACTTCACCCAGATAAGTTTTTGTATGCAGAAAAATCATTTATTGTCTATAAAATTGATGCATGAAACTAAAAATTTCTTCAACTAACATAATCGTATGTCTGTATTCCATTTTTCCATAGCTCTTTTAGATCATCGATTAAGGATCGTAAATATACATCAATTTCATTCCTGATGCTTTTAGACCTAGAATCAACAATGACATAAAAATAAATGGCTCTTTCATGCATTTTTAAGATGACACATTATATACAACTAGCATCATAGGCCACATGCTGTAGGAAGTACTCAAATTATCAAAAGAATTAAATCCATCTATCGCTAGACCAAGCCGGATATTGCGTGGGTCACTCATAAATAGCGGATACTTTGCATCAAAGTCTTTCCATACTACAGAGTCAGCTAGGTGACTATGTTCTCCTCTGAAACCTGCTATTCATGATGTCATCTCATTTCTTTAGCTATCTTTGTGGACATATACAATCTTTGAAGTCTTGGAATCAATGAAAAATACCTTAAAATCTTATGAGATATCTTCTTTTCTTTTCTATTATCAATTTTGTACCTAGGTTCACTACATTGTGGATATTCACTTGCTTGTTTGTTCTTCTTATAAAATAATATACAATCATTTTTGTAGGCATTTATAGAAATATAGCCAAGTCTCAATTCCTGATATACATTTTTGCTTTAGTATATGATTTCAAAAGTGTTGATCCATCAAAAAAAGCTGCTTTAATCAATGCCAAATTTTGATCAAATGACTTCTGACTCCATCGATTCATAGTTTTACTATAAAGCAATTTAATCAAAAACTCTAACTTGAAGAACTTCGCACAATTTGGGTAGAGTGGCTCTCGTGCATCCCAAACAAACTTTGCAAACTGTTCAGCAGTTCCTTCTACCTCATCAATATTGTATTCATGATCAAAACTACTTTGAGATGCACTAGTACTTATGGATACATTTGAGATAACATCTTGATATAAATCATCCAATAGTGAACCTATACCATCATGTTCAATAGGTTCAGCAACATCAATATCATTATCGATATCATCATCATTAGACACAACTTTATTCGGATCATCCTCCTCATGACATATCCAGTGAGTATACTTCTTGTCCATATCAAAACGTAGTAGATGCTCCTCAACAAGTGATATATGATGATATACCATATTGACACATCTTTTGCATAGATGCTTTATTCGACTGGCACTATTAGCCTTACACCATGCAAATTCAATAAAATCTCGAACACTTTTCAATATTCGGGTAAAAAAATACTCCTGATGTTCATCCAACTTTTGTCGATATCCATCTGACAATAATGAATAATGATTCATGAATCCAAACTCTATCAACTCCTTCCTAATATGTGTGGTCCTATCCTTTCAAAAATGCATCATTTTTATTGTTGCCACAGTTTTGTTCTATGTTCATATTTAGAAAAAATCTGGCAGCATCTTCCTATAGTTCTCCAAGTATACGATATAGATGGATCATATTTTAACTACATCTAATATATACCCAGAGAACAAATGAGATAACTACAATGAAATTTTTCGTAATTAAACAAAAAACACCATTACAATAATAAAATATTGATGCATTTATGAACTACCCAAATCGGAGCATCCTAGAGCCGTTCATAGAATCCATTTTGGGGACCTTAGGACCGACTCTTATTATTATTATTATTATTATTATTATTATTATTATTATTATTATTATTATTATTATTATTATAACTACTACTATTACTATTATTATTATTATTTTAATTATTATTACTCTTATTATTAATATTATTATTATTATATTTACTATTATTATTATTATTCTAACTACTATTATTATTTTTATTATTATTATATATGATTATTACTATTATTATTATTTTTATTATTATTACTACTTTTACTCTTATTATTATTATTATTATATTTACTATTGTTATCATTATTCTAACTACTATTATTACTATGATTATTATTACCATTATTATTATTAATATTATTATTACTATTTTTACTATTATTATTATAATTATTATGATTATGATTATTTTTTTATTATTATTTATTAAAATTTTAAAATTGATTAAGCCCCTCCACCTCCCACCCCTAACGGTGCCCCTCCACCACCCACCACCCACGACCCCCCACCCGACCTGCCACCACCGCCCCTCCAAGCCCCACCCCCCGTGGACTCCCACCCCCTGCAGTGCCCAAACACTGTCACAGCCCTCCATCCTCTACGACGCCCCTTGATCGCTCACCATCGATGCCCGCAGCGTCCCATCCTCTGTAGTGCCCCTCTGTCACCCACCACCGGTGCCTGCGACCCCCCATCCTCTGCGGTGTCCCTCTATCGCCCACCATTGGTGCCCGCAGGCCTCCAACTTATCTCGACCAACGCCCCTCCATCACCCACCATCAGTGCCCGCGACCTCCCAACCCATCCCGTCACCATCGCCCAACGGTCCCACACCCTACACGGCCCCCCACCACCTCCTGCAACTGGCACCCACCCTACATGCCCTGCTGCATGCCACCGGCCACCGCACGGCACCCACGGCCCTCCAAATGATCGAAAAAGAACAAAAAAAATTACCATCAATGGTGCGTGACGACAACGACAATAGTGGCAGTGACAACGGCGGTGATAACGGGAGAATAAATCATCGATCGATGGAAGCGAAGGAGGAGGAAGAGAGAGAAGATGAGAGGGTGGGCGAGAGTAGGTTTCGTGTGAAGGTAGTCAGGGAGGATATTTAAAGGCATTTAGCGACAGAGTTTAAGCAACGAAATTTCATTGCTAAAATAGTTATTAGCGATGGAAATTTTTTTCTATCATTAATAATTTCTACCAATTTTTTTTCAAAAAAAATTTCCTCTCCAAAAATTATTAAAATATTAAATAAAATTATTTATAATGAAAAATTAATTTTCATCATAAATAATAGTTATTTACGACGTAATCTTTTCATTAAAAATATTTTTTTATAAATAAATAATTTAAAAAATATAAAAAGGTGAGAATATTTATGATGGAAACTTTACATTGCAAATAATATTATTTATGAGGAAAAATATTTACATCACAAATAATAGTTATTTATGATAGAATTCTTCTATCATAAATAATTTTCTATAAATAAATAATTTAAAAAATTAAAAAAGATATGAATATTTATGATGGAATATTTTTATCATAAATAAATATTATTTATAATGAAAATAGTATTTACATCATAAATAACATTTATTTATAATAAAAGCTTCCATCGTAAATATTTTTTTATAAATAAATAATTTTAAAAAAAAATTAAAAAAGATGAGAATATTTATGATGGAATATTTCTTATGATGAAAATATTTTAAAAAATAGACAAAAATATGCTATGCATGGTCGATGAGATGGGATTGAGTGGTGCAAGCACGTCCACTATTAGCTAAACCATAGGCAAATTAATTTTTTTTATTTTTTTAAAAATTAGTGTTCTTTTAAAAAATTATTATTCTTTGAATATTATATAATTTTAAAATTTAAAGCTCATATTTATCATTCATTATTTAAGTAATTATCGTGCGAGTATCATCATAAAAAATCATCTCGATCTGATAGCTCTAGCTTTGTAGATCGATAAAATTTAATTTCGACGGTCATGAACGACCGCATGATGATTTGATAGATAGAAACTATCGATGGATCTAAAAACTTATAACAATAATCTATATGATATTTATAGTATACTATCAAAATTTTACTTTAATCAGACATCATTTTTATGGTCAATTTAGTACGTAATGATCTTGATCATTAAATAAAAAAAATGATCAAATGGCCAAATGGCATCCAATTAAGATGATTTTTTAGATAAATGATCTTTGCTACTACTTTGATCATTTGTATGGTGAGGATCATAAAATTCAATCGCACATATATGAATGATCTAAAATTATACATCTCTTGATACTTATTCTTAAGGTCCTTGAGTAATTATACTTATATTTTTGTAAGATCTGCTTAACGTGAATGGTTCATATATATACGATTTTTATTTTATGATCATCACCATATAAATAATGAAAGTAGTAGCAAAGATCATTTATTTAAAAAAATTCTCTTAATCGAACGTCGTTTGGCCTTTTGATCACTCATTTTTCATTTAATGGTCCAAATCATCCCATGCTAAATTGACTATGATAATTCTATCTGATTAAAGTAAAATTTTGATAGTGCACTACAAATATCAAAGAGATCATCATTGCAAAATTTTGGATCCATCGATGGTTTCTATCTATCAGATCATCATGCGATCATTCGTGACCATCAAAATCAAATTTTATCGATCTACATAAATAGAGCTATTAAATTGAGGTGATATTTTATGACGATGGTTGCATGATAATTACTTAAATAATGAATGGTGAAGATGAGCTTTAAATTTTAAAATTATGTAATATTCAAAAAAATAATTTTTTTTTAAAAGAATACTATTTTTCAAAAAATTAAAAAAATATTAATTTACTTGCAAGTTAGCTAACAACGGATGTGCTCGCACCCCACAATCCTGTCGCATCGATTATGCATGGTACATTTTTATTCTTTTTTATTTTTAAAATAGTCCTTTTTTTATTTTTTTAAATTTAAAATTTTGGCCAGATTATTTATGATGGTGGATTTTCATCATAAATAATTAATTATTTATGACATAAAAAGAATTTACATCATAAATAAAGGATTATTTATAATAAAAAAATTTTATCATAAATAATCCAACCCTTTTATTTTTTAAATGATTTATTTATAGTAGATTATTTATGATGAAAATTTTTTATCATAAATAATTAATTATTTATGATGTAAAATATATTTTCATCATAAATAATTGATTATTTATGATAAAAATATTTTATCATAAATAATTTAATCTTTTTATTTTTAAATAATTTATTTATGATAGATTATTTATGATGAAAAATTTTCATCATAAATAATTAGTTATTTATGATGTAAAATGGATTTACATCATAAATAACTAATTATTTATGATGGAAACTTTCCATCATGAATAATCCAACCTTTTTATTTTTTTAAATAATTTATTTATGATAAATTATTTATGATGATAATATTTCATCATAAATAATCAATTATTTATGATATAAGTTGGATTTTCATCATAAATAATTTATTATTTATGATGAAAATTTTTCATCATGAATAATCCATCCTTTTTTATTTTTTTAAATAATTTATTTATGATAGATTATTTATGATAAAAAAAATTTTATGATAAATAATAAATTATTTATGATAAAAACCTAATTTACATTGTAAATAATTGATCATTTATGATAAAAAAAATTTTATCATAAATAATCTAGCTTTTTTATTTTTTTAAATAGTTTATTTATGATAGATTATTTATGATAAAAAATTTTTATCATAAATAATCGATTATTTATGATGTAAATTTATTTACCATTATAAATAATCTATTATTTATGATGAAAAAAATTTTCATCATAAATAAATGTTATTAGCGATATAAAATTTTTTCATCGTAAATACCTTTATTTGCAATAAAAAAATTTTCTTCATAAATAATTTCATCGTAAAATATAAAATTTCTTATAGTGTAATCTAATCTTGATTGGATGAATTTAGATGATTGGATTGATCCAAATTATTGAGTATGACTATCCATCAATCTTATCTTTCTTAATTACTCATATTCTTTTTAATTAGTGGACTTAATTCTGATAAGTGTATAGTCACTTTGACAAGAAGATGTCCAGCAGTAGGATACTGCGATATCAATTATAGATTAAAATTTTTTTAAAAAAAATAATTATAAAATTATATGAAATCATTGGAGTATAGTTGAGATAAGTAGTATGATTCTTGTTCTAGATTTATTGATAAATTATATAGTATTTATATTATTGAATATTAGATCATATTATTTATGATTTATGAACATGGAGCATGATATATATTTGTTAAATCTATTATAAAATACTATTGATGCATTATTGAAGGTATTAATTTTATTATGGAGTTGTGATTGATTGATTTTAATTTTGAATGGTTTTGTATATTATTCGATTGAAATACGAAACTAATTTTATCGAAAAGAGAGAATTGAATTGAGATGGATTTTGACTCGCAGTCTCACTATATATCACTACTACAAAAAGAGCCTATGGCAACGTATACTATGACGGCGATTTTTTGAAACCACTGTAATAGAGTCTACGACAGCGATTGCAAGAAACCACTGCCATAGGTCCAACCTATAGCAGCAGTTACAAGAAACCACTGCCATAGGCCGATCTATGGCAGCGATTATAAGAAACCGCTATCATAGGCCGACCTATGGCAGTGGTTCTTTGTAACCGCTGCCATAGGTCCGACCTATGATAGCAGTTAGAAAAATCGCTGCCATAGGTCGGACCTATAATAGCGGTTCCTTATAACCATTGCTATAAGTCGATCTATGGCAGCGGTTATTTGTAACCGCTGTCATATATTTTTTCTTAAATATTATATAATTTTAAAATTTAATATCAATCTTCATCGTTTATTATCTAAAAATTATCATTAGAGTATCATCGCAAAAAATCACCTCGATCCGATGGTCCTAGCTTCATCGATCAGAAAAATTTGATTTCGACGATCATGAACGATGATGCGATGATCTGATAGATGAAGACCTCCTATGGATCCAAAAATATGCAACAATGATCTTGATTATATTTATAGTGTACTATCAAAGTTTTACTTCAATCGGATATCGTTATCTTGCTCAATTTAGTATAGGTTAATTTTGATCGTTAAATGACAAACGAGTGATCAAAGGACCAGATAGTGTCCAATTATGAGATAACTTTTTTTATAAATAATCTTGGCTACTATTTTAATCATTTTTTATGATAGAAATTATAAAATTTAACTCATGAGACTAAGAACAATCTAAAACTATACGTTGCCTGATAACCATTCTTGAACTCCGTTAGTTGTTGTGCTCGTGCTTTTGCAATATCTGCTTAACATGAATAGTTCATATGAAAATAATTTGAATTTTACTATTATCACTATATAAAATGATTAAAATTATAGCAAAGATCATTTAACTAAAAAATTATCTCATAATCGGATGCCGTTTAGCCCTTTGATCACTTGTTTCTAATTTAACGGCCAAAATCATTCCATACTAAATTGACCATGATAACGATATTCGATTGAAGCAAAACTTTAATAGTATGCTACAAATATTATCAAAATCATCGTTGTAGATTTTTGGACCGATCGGAGGTCTTCATCTATCAAATCATCGCATCGTCGTTTGTGATCATTGAAATCAAATTTTTTTTATCAATGATACTAGGGCCATCGGATCGAGGTGATCTTTTGTGATAATACTCTAATGATAATTATTTAGATAATGAATGATAAAGATGGATATTAAATTTTAAAATTATATAATATTTAGAAAAAAATAAAAAAAATTTATTTTCAATCTACCACAGCGGTTTCTGAAAATCGCTGCTATAGATTTATGGCAACGATTAAAAAACTACTGCTATAGATCTATTGTAGCGGGTTCTAGTAACCGCTGCCATAGATCTATGGCAACGGTTTAAAAACTGCTGCCGTAGGTTAGGTTAAAAATCTTTAAATTTTTCTTCTCTTCCATGCATTCTCTCTCTCCCCTCCTCTCCGTCGTCGGTGAGACTCCACCCAAGTTCTTCCCCCCCAGTCGGTGCCTTCCCTCCCCCCCAGCCAGCCCCACCTCTCGGTGCCCCCTCCTCCCCCTTCTCCTCTCCATCCCCAATAGCCGCCACCCCTGCCCTATCACACCACCCCCCCTCCCATCCAACCCCTCGCCCGTCCCACCCCCCGCGCTGCCTTCCTATCCCCAGCTTCGTTGCTCCATACCCTCCCCATCCCCAGCCGCCACCACCCCTGCCCTCCCCATCCCTGGCGCCACCCCCTGCCTCCCAGCCGCCGCCCCTACCCTCCCATCTTCAACCGCCGCCGCCCACCCCTTGCCCTCCCCATCCTCGGAAGCCATCGCCGCCCCCTGCCCTCCCCATCCCCGACCGTCACCACCCCTGCCCTCTCCCCATCCCCGGCCACACATCCCCTGCCCTCTCCATCCCTGGCCTCCCCATCACGACACCCATCCGAGCCCCTTTCCTCTCCTCTTTCCTCTTTCTCTTTCTCTCTCTATCTCACTATCTTGTTCTTATTTTGTAGGTTACCTCTAGCATCATCGTTGGTGACCCTCGGAGCTTTCGATGCGACCTCCTCTCTATAATCGTAGGTATAATTGTTATTTTAATTTTATAGTATTATTTATTAATCATTGGACTAGACTTGTCAACGGATTGGGTTCGGGGCGAAATCTGGATATTCAGATCCAAACCTGATTTTAATTACTGATACCGGATCCAAATCTGAATACCCAATGGATCCATACTTGAAGTACTAGATCTAGATCTTAATGGATCCTGGATATCCAGATCCAATCTGGGATCCAAAACTAAGAAAGGGAGAGGGAGAGAGGGAGGAGGGGTTCGGCCTCGTCTTCGTCAGCGGCGAGGGAGACCAAGAGAGAGAGAGGGAGGAGGGGCTTCAGCCTCATTGGCATCACTGGAGGAAGGAGTCCAGCCTCATCGGTGAGGGAGATCGAGAGAGTGAGAGAGAGGAAGGGTTCGGCCTCGCCATCATCATCGATGAGGGAGATCGAGAGAGGGAGAGAGGGAGGGAGGGGGTCCGGCCTCACCGACGATGGAGATTGAGTGGGAGACGGGGAGTTAGAAAGATGAGGGAAGGGAGGAGATAGCCAAAAATAGGGGATAGCACACAGTCGAGCCGGCTCGGACTGAGATCGAGCCGATTGGGGGAGGATCCGAGTCAGATGTCTTAGGCACAGAGCTAGGTCGGCTTCTGAGCAAGCCAGCTCGATGGATGCGAATAGAATTTGATATGTCTCTCTAAGATTCCAACTTTAAGCCTTAAGGTGCCACCATCATCTACTTCATTTTTCTTTCAGATTTCTGGATTAACACTTAGATTTGTGCAAGAGATTGGATCTATGACTTTTGCTCATCCTTAATTATTTATGAATGTAATTCATATTATAGAATTTATTGGATAATATTTTTTGGATGTTTATATCTTGTTGCTTTTGTTTATTGTATAGCATAATGATAGACCCATCAATTGATTAGTGTACATAATCTCCGGCATCCATACAATTATATGTAATTATACGGATGAGAGAATTATATATAATGATTAATTGATTATCCAATTTAGATAGTTTAAAAATTATAAATAATTCTATAGATAGTTGCAGTAATCAAACGGTATGCTAAGGATTCTGAATGAAATTTTGAACAGTATTTTTCTTTTATTCTCTCTACATGGAAGAACTAAGGAGAAATACTATCGAAATTTCATTCGATCCTTGTTGCATATTGTTTGATTACCGTATTGAATCTATAGAATTAATGCAATTTTTGAATGAGATAGGACCTATCTTTATCTATTAGTTGATGATATGATGCATTTATTGCATGTCTGAAAATGATATTTAATATGAATTTCACATATGATATTTATTTTAATCCTTATTTATGATGTATTTTTTATTTATAATGCATGCTATGTTTATAATGCATTAGTATATAATTTAAGTTCCACAA
The DNA here is from genome assembly GCA_006176705.1 of Cocos nucifera. Lineage (NCBI taxonomy): Eukaryota > Viridiplantae > Streptophyta > Magnoliopsida > Arecales > Arecaceae > Cocos > Cocos nucifera. The sequence goes on along the minus strand of QRFJ01000255.1, from coordinate 1,301,684 downwards.
ATGATTTAATTGTAGTATCATCATTTTTAAAATGGATAAAGGATGGATGAAGTTTAGTAGGCTCTCGTCAAAATATGAGGCTGGACTTCAAAAATTTTTTGATTTTGCTATAGAAAAATTTAGGAACTATGGACTGATCCAATGTCCTTGTAAAAAATGTATGAATGGATCGTGGCTACCTCGTTAAGATGTAAATGATCACCTTACTATTTATGATTTTAAAGCCGATAATGAAATTTGTTGGGACCAACATGGTGAGAGTAGACCACAAGAAGGCGATCAACATGATGGAGGAGTGAAACAAATGGTTCATGATATTTTTTCGTTTATTGGCCACAATGATGGTGCATCTACGTCCATGCTTGATCCTATGATTGATGGAATGATAAACAGTGAGGATGTAGAGAAGATCCATAAATTGATGGAGTATGTTAATATTTTATTGTATCTCGAATGTGAAAAGATGGCAAAGTTGGAGTTCTTAATCCGATTGTATCATGCAAAATGCTCCAATGGGTTTAGTAATGACGGAGTGAACTGCATATTAGAGCTTTTAGAGGACATTGTTCCAGACGATGCATAAATTCCAAAGAATAGTTATGAGACATCAAAGATTATTGAACAATTAGGCTTTGCTTATACCAAGATACATACATGTCCCAATAATTGCATGCTTTATTGGATGGGGGATGTAAACCAAAACGAGTGCATGAGGTATGGTGTGTCAAGATGGAAATAGAATAAAGAGAGCGCATCGACTCATGTACCTCAAAAGTTGATGTGGCACTTTCTTTGATTCTGAGACTATAAAAGTTGTTTATGTCGATAAGGACATCGAAGGATATGAGATGACATAAAGAGGATCGAACAAAAGATGATGCATTGAGGCATCCAGCCGATGGAGAGGCATGATAGAAGTTTAACGAATTACATCTTGACTTCATATATGAGATACATAATGTGAGGTTGGGCTTGTCGTACAATGGTTTTAACCCGTTCAAGCATATGAATACCATTCATAGTATATGGCCAGTATTTATTCATGTTTACAACCTCCCACATGGATGTGTATAAAAAAAATCTTTTGCTTTCATGAAGTGGTCTTCCCTGGATCAATGGAGGTAGGTAATGATATTGATGTTTATTTGCAGCCTCTTATTCCCGAGCTAAAATAGTTATGGAGCATTCAAGGTGTTCCAACTTTTGATGCTTTGCTGAATGAGTCATTCTTCATGCGTGCAGCACTTTTATGGATAATAAATGAGTTTCCAGCCTATGTCCTAATGTCAGGTTGGAGCACCAAAGGTGAGCTAGCATGTCCGATTTATGAAAAAAATATTCGATCTAGAAGATTGATACATCGGAGGAGCTTTAGCTATATGAGACATCGACGTTTCCTCCATCGAAACCATCCATACAGAAGGGATGCAGCTCCTTCGATGGCACTATTGAAGAAGATGAGGCACCTAGCCAGATATCTGAAAATGATGTACTTAGAGAGTTAGATGATCTCAGTGTTGAATTTGAGAAAGGTGATCCGATTGGTGGTAAAAAGAAGAAGCATCGATCAAAGAAAGATGATACACACTTTAATTAGAGAAAAAAGAGCATCTTCTTTGACTTGCCATATTGGGAGATAAACTTATTACACTATTGCTTAGATGTAATGCATATTGAAAAGAATATGTGCGATCTCCTATTGGCAACAATCTTAAATATTAAAAATAAGACTAAGGATGACTTGAATTCTCAATTTGACTTGAAAGAATGTAGTATTAGGAGATCACTCCATCCAAAGTCGACAAGAGGAGAATAGTGGAGGCTCCCTCATGCATGCTATGTTACGAATGCCTTCAAACAGTCCATATTTCTTCGTGTGTTGGAGAACATAAAGATCTCTGATGGATACTCAAGCAATATATCAAAATGTGTGAATAGTAAGAATGTCAAACTTGGAGGATTGAAGACTCATGATTATTATATGCTGATGTAGGAATTGATCCCAATAGCTATTCACCATATGTTGCCAAAAAATATTAGAATGACTATTATTCATGTTTGCAATTTTTATAGAGATATTTGTGTAAAGTGGTTGCTTAAGAAAGACGTGAAGAAAATGAAGGCAAGGACGGTGACTATATTATGTGATTTAAAGAAGATATTTTCACCATTATTTTTCATGGTTATGATGCATCTCACCATGCACCTTATGGGAGAAGTTGCACTTGGAGGCCCAGTGTTCTACTGATGGATGTATCCTACTGAGAAGAATATTCAAACTCTAAAATCTTATGTAAGAAATATGAATCATCTAGAGGGATCCATAGTATAAGGTTTTTTTTGGGTCAAGAGTATATGAATTTTTATACCATGTACTTAAATAAGCTCAAGACACGTTACAATCGATCAATGAGAAATCAGGATGATCAGTATGAGCCAATTAAGTCCATTCCATAGCTAGGTAGACTTTTCACTTCATACCGTCTCACTGATTTAAGCATTAAGGAAAGGGATAAGGCACACCACTACGTGCTCTTCAACTGTGATGTCATTGAGTCGTACATAAGGTGAGTCACTCAGTCTTATTTATTTCATAATAATTAAAAAAAAATACTTAATTATATCTAAATTTATTTTTTGTACATGCAGCAAATACAAGAAGATCATAAGAGTAAAATATGGCACTCTAAGTATGCGGAAGAAAAAAAAATGCACAGTAAAGAATTTTCTGAATGATTCAAAGATCATGTGAGCGATTATATATTCTTGCCTTGTACAACTTATTTGAATATGTTTACTAATTAGGTGTCATCTTCTTAATTAAGTGTGGAGATTGCCACTCAATGATGTGAGTCTTGAAGTATGTGTTCTTTCAATGGGCCCTAATCGTACCATGCATGAGTATAAATAGCTAATCATTAATGGCTACAGATTTAATATTCACAGTTGGTCCATAAATATGGCAATATAAAATAGTGGCATCATGTTGAGCGCCACCACTGGATGTTATGCTAGCTCGAGGAATTCACAACCTCGTATGAAGGATTTGAACTATTATAGCGTGGTGAAGAAGATAGTTATCTTGAACTATTATTCTAAAGGAAGGATTGCATTGATGAAATGTAATTGGATTGACATCTTTTCACAGTCTGGGATGAAGACTGATGAGTGTAGTTTTACTCTCGTTAACATACAATGCCATCTCCGTACTAAAGAATCGTATATATTTGTCTTTCAAGCTAGTCAAGTCTTCTACGTTAGTGATCCCTTGGAGCCTTAATAGGGTGTTGTTGTGAAGATGGTGCCTAGGTATATTTTTGATAATACCAAAGTTGATGACGATGTTAGACCATGCATGTAAAGTGCTTCTTTAGGACAAAACTTACTTGGTATTGTCGAGGTTCCAGACACATTTATTAGGAGCGATGGTGATGTCTATATTATAGATGCTACTAGACGATGACTTCAACATTCTGGTATAAATTATTAGAGTCTATTTATTGGTGTATTACTAATATTATTATTCAATATATTATATTTGTTGCCCAGAGATTGCAACCCAAGAGGAGGGGTGAATTGGGTTTCTAAAATAGAGATGGTTGGAGAGAGATTTCAAAACCCCTCGATTTTGAACGAGACGTGCTGTGCCGTACCATGCCGTGGGTCATGTCGTGCTTTGCCGTGCCGTGCCTTGGGCCATGCCATGTCAATAGGCTGTACCGTGCCATGCCGATAGGCCATGTTGGTAGGCTATGCCATATCGATAGGCCATGCCAGTAGGCCATGCCATGCCATACCGACCGCTAAGAGAACCCCCAACTACTAAGAGAATCCCCATCTTATTGCTTTTATTTATTGCATTGCATAGTGATAGATCCGTCAATTGATTAGTGTATATAATCTTCGGTATCCATATATTTATATATAATTATATAGACAGTACCTAGGCATATCTTTGATTATTGTTCAACATGTTATATTGGTTAATGTTCATTAACGTTGTATGTCACGATGGCACCGAAATACCATCTAGCTTTCACCCCCGCCTCTCAGCGGATTATGCGGAGTTTAATATCTAAGCAGTAGTCGAAGCATACTCCATCCACCTCCACATCGGCTGCTCAGGGACCTCCACCATCAGCATCTACTCCACCGACGGCATCTACTCCATCGGCATCTGAGCCTCCACCATCATCCATATCTCTGATACATGCTACTCCATTGACATCTGAGTGTATATTTTTATTATATTATTTATTTATTTTTTATATAATATTTATACACTTATATATTTACATAACATATTTTTATTGCAGGTGCATCATCCAGTTAGACATATTATGGTCTCACATGTATAGCGCAATGGAACCTCCAGTATTAGGTGATGGTGCAGTATGATGCGGAGGAAAGGTCAGTAGGAGAGACCGTGTGGGAGATACATTTCTTTTTTGGAGTGCTTGTGAGGCGGTCAGACATTATTCCCATAGAGCCCAGAAACTGGCAATTGATGGATGATGCTGTCAAGGATCGGATGTGGAAGAAGATATAGGTAAGTGCATCTTAATTATATTTATGTATTTTACAAGTTTACACTATATTTGTTTAGATTAATTTTATAACTGACTTTTGATAATTTTATACAAAGGAGGTACAACTTTTCTGATAACGAGATGGCTCGAGATGCCCGACTGAAAAGATTAAAAAGTTATATCGGGACTACAAGATCAAGCTCTATAGAGAATGGCTCGAGCACTAATGAGACACTCCAAAGGAGCTTATTCCTTGGATACAAGACTATCTTTCGAGTCAATGGGAGAGGATGGTTATGTAAGAACCAGATCTAGGGTTTTAGGATTAGATCTTAAAACTTTTTCAAGATCAAACAGCGGAAGATTAAAATCAAACTAAATTAGTCTAAAAAATTCTAGATCTAAGATCTTATTATATGATTATTGCATGGTATTTAAATCAAAAATTAAAAATTAAACAAGAAAGAAAAGATTGATTATATCAACCTAAATCTATACTACATCTAATGCAGCTATAAAATAACAGATCAGATCTATTACCTGAGCAAGTTAGATATTCTAACTTACTGATATGGGCTTGAAGATGAAGTCATGAGCCACACACATATCCGACCTCTAGAAGTCGTCCACACGAGCCCATGAATACGATCAGAGATCCTGATGCAGAAAATCAGTATGGTATATTAGCACTGTGCTGATCTCTCTTCGACGGTCGATCCGATGCTTTCTTCTTCAAAACTTAGATACTTCAAAATATCAGAAGGAAAAGAAGTAGATTTGTGATGTCAAGACACCTCTCAAAAGCTCACAAAAAGGGAGGAAAAGATCTGGAACAAAAATCCTAGAAGAAGATCCTCTTCTTCTTCTTTGTTCTTTTTTTAGACATCCTAATTTATGTTTTTAATATCTCTATGACCCAGATGAATTTTTCTCTAATTTTACTACACCAAAGAGATCTCTCAAATGTCTACAATCTAGAAAAATTTTATTAAAAAATTCTCTTTAAATAAAAAGATATGCAGAGTCCAAGTTAAGTCAAAAAACCTAGACTAGGAAGGACCAAATAAGGGAAGTTGTTGGGGCGCCCAACTCTTGGGTGCCCCACCTTTTTTTTTCTACCATGGATCAGCAAGGGAGGATGCAAATAAACTAATAAAATGTGTGTGTGTGTGTGTGTGTGTGTGGTGTGTGTGTGAGAGAGAGAGAGAGAGAGAGAAATAAGGGAGGTGGCGGCATGAAGGGAAGGAGGACTTTTAGTTGACTAGGAATTCTATCTCATAGAATCCTAAGCGAAAACAACTTTCCCTTTTGACTTGGTCATACAACAAACTTCCATATGAAAAATAGAAGAGAGAAAGGGTGCGTGAGAAGCCTTTAGGAATGGAGAATTTCACATAAAAATACAAAGAGAAAGGGGTGGGGCATGAGGATTAGGTGGCGCAAGGAATAGAGAGTTCTAGTCACACTAGGACTCCTATTTTGACCTAGTCAAACAAGATCTTTTAACCAAATAAAAATAAGAGTAATCCAACCCAATTAAATAAGGCCCTAATCTATTTAAAAACTTATTTAAATTAGATTTAATTTTAATTTATTTTTTTAATTAAATTAGAAAATTGGGTTGACCCAAGTCCTAGTTAGATTAGGACAAGTTCTTCCTTGCACTTGGCTTATCCAATAAACTAATTGAATTTGATCCAATCAAATCCAAACTAAATCTAATTAAATTATATTTAATTAAACTTAATCTCAACCTACTGACTTAATTAAATTAAACTAATTAGCAATCAAATTACTAATCGATCCGCCTACAACACTTGCACTAGGTCAAACATCAACCGTATTGATCGTTTAACCCTAAAATGATTCTAAATCACTGATCAACCATTTGATCAAAAAATGAACTCTAATGTGTGTGACCTCATAGGTCCAAACCTAAGTCAATAGTATAAAAATAAATTTTTGTATCAATCAAAGTGACCGTCTAGCATGATATCCGACAGTCAGATAGGTCGAAAGTATAGAACACAATCCTTAGAACCCATGCGGATATAGTTTTCATATAATTCATTTTCTTAACCATAATGCTCGTAGGATACCTCAGAGTTCAACTGTCAACTCTGATCAGGTTGTCCACATTGTATTTCAAAATATCAAATCCATCTGATAGATTATCCTGGCCAAGATTTTGCTATATTAAAATATAGTGATACATTCTTCTCCAACTCTTAGAGTGGTCAATTCCATCTTGATCACACTCCGACTTCGTAAGTACTTGACTATGCCCAGAAGCCTTTCGTTGCTGAATTAAAAATTTAGTTACTCCGATATCAAAGCATAGTGAGTTTCTTGCAAGTCACTGAGGTGATCTCAGATCTAAGAAATACTTATACCTATATCCCATCAGAGACATTCTCGATGGTAGAATGCTCTAGAGTTGATCACATTCAATGACGATGTATCCATACATCTCATCTGTATGCCATACTAGTATCTCCACACTCCTTGATTAAGAAGACAACCAACCTATATGGCATATAGCGATCTATGTTCGATAAATATTGTTGTCCTAATTAATAGCCTGTCATTTGATCGTAAATAAATTTAAGGACTAATCAATAAATCCTCTCTTTATCGAAACTAAATAATTCTAAGAATTTTATCACAATAATGGAGTTTATTAGAAGATATAAACTTATGATGAAAAAGATGTCAAAAAAATTATTAATTAATAAATTAATTATAATATCTCAACCATAAATAGACTGATGATTGATTTTGGGATATAATTTCCAGCAGGTTACACATTGGAGGAGCCAGGAGTTTGAGATAAAATTACTAAATTTTAAATTTTTTAATATGCTTAAAGTTATATTTAAATATTTTTTAAATATTTATTATTTATTTGAATACTTGTTAGACTACCGTCCATCAAAATTGGGAGAATCAGGCAGTCCAAGAGTATACGCACACTCTCGATCGTGAGTCTATGGCCAGTCATGTGCATAAAGAGGTAATAAATTCTAAATTTTACTAGATAAATTAAATTAATATTTTTTTTATGATTTTGATAAATTGATCTATTATTATAGCTGATGGGAGATAGAATGATGTCCAGCCGTAGCGAGATCTTTCGATCCAGTCATACAGATAAGAAGGGCAGGTCGATGAATGCCACGATCGAAAAGATTTTTGTAAGTATTAAATATATTAGTATATATGATTAGTATTATAGCATTTCTTATAAAATTTTATTTGAATTTATAATTACAGGATCAGTTAGATACACTCGCGAGTAAGGGCCTAGATATATCTGGCCTCCATAACCATCTATCTCAGGACTTGGGGTCTGAGCACTCTGGGAGGATTCGATGCAGGCCTGGACATATGCCAACTAGCTATTGGTCGGAGGCGAGCATCTCTTCATAGGCTTCTAGTGTCGTCAATCGAAAAGAGCTTCAGGAGGTATTGGCACGGGTAGATCATGCTGCGATGTGGGTAGATCGGGCTGAGGAGTGCGCATCTCATCTGAAGGACATCGTGAGAGATATGGTGTCGACACTCAGCACGTATTTTGAAGGTGCCTTCATGAGCTTTGAGGATATATTGGCTCGCATTTCAGCTCTAGCTCCTCTAACTTTGGCTCCAGCTTTAGCTCCAGCTCCAGCTCCAGCTCCAACTACAGCTCTAGCTCGTGCTCCATCTTTCGATGATGACGATGATGTAGATTTAAAAGACTTTTGATATATTTTTTTAAAAAAAATATTATAATAAATTTTATTTGATAATAAAATTTTAGCATTTCAAAAATATTTTTATGTTTATAATATTTTTTATGTTATATATCTTTGCATTTATCAGGTAAAATATATAAAAAATTAAAAATTTTATATTTTTTTAATTATTTAGAAGCTACAGCAGTGGTTTTACAATCGCTACCGTAGACATGCCAACCACTGTCGTAGGCGATGTGTCAACCGCTGCATTAGACCTATGGCAGTGGTTACATAACTGCTTTCATAGACAAGCCTATGATAGCGGTTCCATAATCATTATCATAGACTAGTCTATGACAGCGATTTTGTAACCACTACCATAGATAAGCCTATGACAGCAGTTTAAAAATCGCTACAATAGGCACTCTATGGTAGCAATTTTCAGAATCACTATAACAATCGCTGCCATAGACCTACAGCAATGACTGCAGTGGCAGCGGTTAGCTAACCGCTATCATAACCTATAGTAGCAATTTTTTGGACTACGACAGTGATTACAAACCGCTGTCGTAGCCCTATTCTGTAGTAATGTATCAAAATTCTGTCAATGGAGATTATATGTTGGCACATCAATATCCTGCTAGTGGAGGGTTGTGCACTGGTATATTGACACCTGCCAATTAGGATTATGTACTAGTATATCAATATCCTGTTAGTGGAGGTTGTGCACTGATATATTGAAATCTTGTTAGTAGAGGTTGTATACTGGCATATCAATATCTTTCTAGTGGAGGTTATGTGCTGGTATATCAACATCTTACCAGTGAGGATTGTGCCAGTAGGAGTTGTACACTGGTGTATTGATCAATATCTTGCTAGTAAGGGTTATGCACTCGTACATCAATATCCTACCAATGAAAGTTATGCACTAGTATATCAACACCCTGTTAGTGAGGGTTACACACTGGTATATCCGCATCCTGCCAGTGGAGGTTATGTGTTTATATTTGGATTTAGTTCATGATTGTCAAGATGAACGTGATGTTTTAAAAAATTTATTTTATGAACGAAAAAATGAATTTACATGGATCTTACTTAATTAGTATTGTATATTTTGAATTGATACATAATGCATATTTTTTTAGTATATTATTATTATTGAATTTATCTAGTTAAATTGTATATTGCTTACTAGACTGTCTAGCTCATTACTATATATTTTACTATTTTTAACATCTTCAAAAGATTAGCTTGATTTGCGGATTCTACATGAGAGAGCGAATTAGAAGTAAAATTTTATATCTTTATTTTAAATTAAAATTTATTGAAGTTGGTGAAAAATTATAGAATATCATTTTATAAGATATTTAATTTAGTTATTTAAATTAAAATTAAATATTAATTATTTAAATTTTATTTTGCTATTACTTTATGATATCATGATAAGATGCCTTATATGCTTGTAAAGAGAGTTCTCCATAAGTATGCAGCAGTTACCACGATCCTTGGATCATAGATCTCAGATTGGGGGCATGATAATTAATATAGTATTAGAGCAATTAATAAGATATTAGAGCATAAGTGGATAAATTATGACATATAGAATCAATACAAAATGAGCGTAGGTGGGTAGATACTAGGGATATTGAGATGTACATCTATGATGATTGTAGTACAAGTTATCTTTATGATTTTTGGTTAAATTTTGTGAATATATATGAAAAGATTTCAAAAAAATTATGATTCATAGGATTTGATATATGATGCAGCAATATATAAATCATGATATGATTAGTTGAATTTCAATCTAAAGTAATTGCAAAAGAATTGATCATGAACTTTTATTGTGCATTATCATTATTAATTTGGTCACTAATTGTTTAAGTGGATTGCAAGCTCAAATTTGATAGGAGAGAATATTGTGATGTTGCTCTTGGTTTTGGTAATTATTTAGTGGCAAGGTAAAGATTCATTTATAACATATTGTTTAACATGTAAAAATAAAAATACAGTTAGAAAATTATAAAGAAGTTTATTTTTTATTTGAAGAAATTGATTATGAGATTATAGAATATTCATTTTAGTGAACTCTTTAATTATCATTTTTGGATCTAAATGATAGATTTTATTTATGTCTATCAAAGACTACATAGTATGTATGAAACTTCAATTCAAAAATTATGTATCTAAGTTGATCGAAGGATCTTCTACCATTGTTGTTGAGATTGTTAGTGAAATCTTTGATTACCATCTTTGGATCAAGATAAAATATTCTATTTATATCTATTCGAGAATTATGGGATATATATGAAATTAGAATTTAAAAAAAATTAGGGTTTATGGAGTTCTTTTGCCCTTGTTATTAAGGTCCTTGTTAAAATCTAGTATTGTATGGAGATTTGATTTAAGAGGCTTGCATAATTGTTATGGAAGAATTTTGATAAATGTCAAAGATCTTGATAAAAAAAACTATAGAAAAGACGATTGAGTCAATTTTACTTATATATCTTAATTTAAGTCTTAACTTAGCAAGGCATCAGAAGATTTTTATTATTAATTTTACTTATAGGATTTTGATTTAGAATTTTTGTCTAATCGAATTGACAAGAGAATTAAGATTTAATTTATATTGAATTATAGTAAACCTATATGATGGTTTGAATGTGTTAAACTCAAAGAATGTGTTCGATGCATGTTAAGGATGATAACTTATATTGATTGTGATATATTTTAGAAACTTAGATTTGACACAAGTGCATTGATGGATTTAAATCCGAGTATGCAGTGGAAGCATAATAGTTTGAATTATTTTCAAGTTGATCAGAACAATAATTTGATTTGAAAAGTATTATGATGAAAAGTTTAATTTTTAGGATTAGATTATGACTTAAGGTAGATGTAATTCTAAAATTTTTGAGAACTTGAGCCAGAAAAATTTTGAGAACAAAATTTCTTTTAGAGGAGAATGTAATACCCAGCCTAATTAGGCCTGATTAGGCATCAGGAAAAAAATCTTAGGGCTAGCATGTGTAGTACATGCTGGGAATGCTGATAACGAATAGAACTCTCGAAGAAGTTCTTCTTTCCTGTTCGACCAAGACTCCAACTTCAAATTGGAGTCGGATTTCTAACCTAATCTTCAATTGTTTGGTCCTCTGTTTGAAAGGAATCAAGCCCCCATCAAACTCAAGATCGGCCACCACTTGTCATTGGAAGGGATAAAACTTTCCTTCTTCTTCCAACAATATTCTACCTTGTTCGCTAGAGATTAGAACCCAACCACCACCAGAATGATGGGTAAGATGATCTGGAATTTTGATTAACAATCTCCTTCATTTTAAGATCTTAGATTTTAGATTCTAGCCAGCAATTGCTAGATTTATCTTAAGAAAATCTCTCTCTTATTTCAGATTATTTTTCCATCCATTCCTTTTAGATTTTCTAGCACCGGTAGCCATTGCGAACCATTGGGTCCATCAGCTATGTCATCATAGCCCCAACCACCGTCGACCTGAGTCATGCCGGCAGTGACCCACTATTTTAGGAATTAGAGGGGAGAAACAAATTTCCTATTTCACTATGGAACCAAAGTAAGAGAGAGAAAAGAAGAGAAAGAAGAAAAAGAAAAAAAGAGAAAGAAAGAAAAAGAAAAGAAAAAATACTATGGAGAGAGATTTTCTCTCTCCTTTCTCTCTCTAGTTCTCTCTATGACTTTCTCTCTCTAGAAAAATCTCACTTTCTCACTTTAAAATGATTTCTTTCTCTATAAAATTTATCTCTCTAAGATTAATCGAGTAAAGAACTTTTTTCGATAATTTTGATTGAATTTAGTGAATAATCTTGATCCTTGGCATGAGACAGCATGCCGGCATCTATCTTGGTTAGATTTGGATACCATCAAATTTATTTTATTTGATCTATGCGTAGCTAATTATATCTTAATTTGATATCAATTAAATAAAATTATTTGATCAAACTGATCTCTAATTATCGAGCAATGTATTAGTCTCTATTTTGACTTTTATAAGATATTACTAATTTGATAACTTTTGATCTTTGTTGAACCATCTATATCATAATTTGATCTTAATCAGATGAAGTTAGATGATTGGATTGACCCAAATCATTAAGTGACTATTTGTTAATTTTGTTTGTATTAATTATCCCTATTCTTTCTAATTAATAGACTTAATTTTGATAGACGTATAGTCGTCTTGATAAGAAGATATCTAGTAGTAGGATACTACGATATGAATTATGAATTAAAAATTTTAAAAAATAATTTATGAAATTATGTGGAATTAATAGAGTACATGTGAGATAAGTAGTGCAACTCTTTTTCTAGATTTATCGATAAATTATATAGTATATATATCATTAAATTTTGGATCGTATTATTTATGATTTATGAATATAAAGCATGATATTTATTTGTTAAATCTATTATAGAATACTATTGATGTATTATCGAAGGTATTGATTTTATTATGGAGTTGTGATCGATTGATTTTGATTTTGGATGATTTTTTATATTGTTCGATTGAAATATGAAATCTATTTTATCGAAAAAAGATATTTGAATAGAGATAGATTTTGACTCGCAGTCTGACTATGTATCAAAATTCTATCAATGGAGGGTTATATATTGGCACATCGATACCTTGCCAGTGGGATTTGTGTACTGGTATATCGACATCTACTAATAGGATTGTGTGCTGGTAAATTGATATCCTATTAGTATTGATTATGCATTGGCATATCGACATCCTACCATGGAGGTTGTGCATTGATACATCAACATCTTGTCAGTGGAGGTTGTACACTAGTATATCAATATCCTACTAATGAAGGTTATGCACTAGTATATTAATACCTTGCTAGTGGAAGTTATGTACTGGTACTTCGATATCTTACTGTAAAGATTATGCACTAATATCTCGATACCCTATCGGTAGGAGTCATGCACTAGTATATCGACATCCTGCCAGCGAGGATTATGCGCTGATATTTTGATTTAGTTCATGGTTGTTGAGATGAACGTAATATTTTGAAGGTAATCATTTTTAAAATGAAAATAAATTTGCATGGATCTTATTTAATTAGTGTTATATATTTTAAATTGATGTGCATTGCATGCTTATTTTCAATATATTATTATTACTAAATTTATCTAACTAAACTGTATATTATTTACTGGGCTATCTAACTTCTGTATATTTTACTATTTTTAATAGATTCAGAGGACTAGCTTGATTTGGAGATTCTATATGAGAGAGCGAATTCGAAGCAGAATTTGATATCGTTATTTGAGATTAGGATTTATTGAAATTGGTAGAAAACTATGAGCTATTATTTTATAAGATATTTGATTTAGTTATTTGAATTAAAATTAAGTATTAATTATTTGGATTTTGTTTTGTTGTTGCTTTATGATATTATGATGAGATATCTTGCATGTTTATGAAAAAAAATTTCTATAAGTATGCAGCAGTTGTCACAACTCTAACTTACAGATTTTGAGTCAGGAGCATGACACCAATGTTAGCAGGTTATTAAATCCTTTGTTGAGAGAGATTAGAGGTCTTTATAGGCCTCTTTAGGGTTACCCGAATGGAGATTATGAAAAGGTTTTAGGTCATGAGGCTCAAGCACAACACAACAAACTAGGCCTTGCGTTGTGCTCCTACTCCGAAAAAGAGTTCCTTTTCCTATCTTTTCCCCCCAATTTCTTTTCCTCTTTCAATTTTCCTAAGCCTTTTTTATTCTTCTTGGACAACTAAAGAAGTCTACTGCATGACAGTTTGACGTGATTATGCTTATGAAAAGAGGCTCCAATTTAGTTAGGTTTGTAATACCTTGGGGACGATGCTGCGATGAATTTACATGAGAGAGCAAAATTCATTTCTGAAGACAATATCTTCACATGCCTCGTTCTAAGCATGCCATCCTTTATATTTATCTTTGTAATTTATTTTGTCATTATATTTGAAATTAATATTTTATATTGTAACCTTGTAACCAACAATTTAAGAATGAATTTTTTGGTTAACTTAGAAATTACTAATATTTGCATATTTGAACGATATAGTGCAACCTTGATTATCTTATGCAATTTGGTTAAATAGTGTCTTCTTAGGAAATTTAAAACTTTTGCAAAATCAGTTTTTAAATAACAACAACAACAATAACTTCCTAATGCTCTAAAATGTATGTAGAAAAAAGTTCAAATTTTCAAAATAAAATCTAAATAATTGCTGCAATGAAATCTTTGTATAATACTTCAATAAAAATACTGAAAATCTACTGCTTTGAAAGTCATGCAGAACAATTAAATTGTTTTAAAACAAAAATCCTTCATTTTGATGTTAGAAAATAGTGCAGAAGTTTTTAAAACAACTATTTAAATCTAAAATAAATTATTTTAGCTGCTCAAATAACCAGTAGAAGTTTTTAAAAAAAAAAAAACAAAATGCTCTCTATTTTTCAAATCCTAGATACCAAGCCCTTGGAAATAGGACCTTCTAGTTCTCAAAGAAAAATCCATGGAGAAATAGGCTTCCATTGTTGCCATAGGATTCTTTGTGCCCTTTATAATTTGTTTTATGATGCAGGCCTTCGAATCATGACAAATAAGGAATAATGGAATGGCCTACAGTTTGAATATGGAAAGGATGATGTTGCTCTAGATTGGTTTACCATATCCAAGTTCCACAAATATGCTATGACAGAATCTCATTAATGTTCAAGCCCATGAATTCCAAGATTTTCTTATAGAAGCTGAACTGGCCGGATACAAATATTCTAAGAGTTATAAGGTTCAAAACTTAACTAATTTTCTCCCTCCATCTTAATCAAACTTCTCATGAGATCTAAGCTATAAGTAAGGTGACCTAAACATAAAGGAGGTTATTAGCTCCATTATAATTGAAGAAAAATATCAACTTAAGCTCAAGCATAAAATAGAATTCTGGACACAAAATCGATTTAACTGAATCCAATCAATGCCAATTTATATCATGAGGAAAGAATTTTAAAATGAAGAAATTCCATAATTAATAAAATTGGAACTTTTCCTCCGAACCTCGTAAGAATTAAAGCTGATTCAATGTGCTTGGCTTGGTTCGGCTTGGTTGGCTGCGCATGTGCACATGGCATGGCATGGCATGGCATGTGCATGCGCTATGCTTTGTAATGCAAGCGTCGTCGAGGAAGATTAAATGGATATTTGACGTTGGAATCATAACGTAAGCGTTACAAATTTCAAAATTTATGGGGCACCAGCACCGGCAGAGCAGACCATCAAGGACGTTTTAGGGATTGCTCTCACCAAACCTATAAAAACGTTTCAGATCCTATGTCTCAAGCACCACATAACAAATTGTGCCGTGCCTTATGCTATTACAGAGAGAGAGAGAGAGAGAGAGAGAGAGAGAGAGAGAGAGAGAGCGCGAGCCCCAACGAGCCTTTTCCACTCGATTTCTTTTCCTCATTCAACGTTCCTAAGCCTTCTTGGCTCTTCTCCTAGGTCAGACCTCTATGCGATCATGCTTGACACAGGATGCTTCCACTTAAGTTCGTGGTACCCTGAGGAGGATCTCACAGCGAATCTATATGGGAGGTCAAAATTCGTTCTTAAGGCAATATCTCGACACACCCTATTCCAGGCACACATTTCTTTCTATTTGTCTTTGCAATTTATTTGGTTATTAGAATTAATTAGAAATTATTATTTTACAGAATTATTCATAATTTCTAGGACCTTGCAACCAATAAAAACTAGAAAAGTCCATGGTTAGAGAGAGTGGGCAATCTAGTAATCATGTGCTACATAGCATTTTGGCACAAATAAAAAACAAACTTCAAAGGAGGCTGTTGCCCAAAAAAATAAAAACAAAAACAAAGCGACCAAGAGCATGTATGTAATGACCTAGCTGTTTGGGCCTTTGAACCTGACCTAGATTTAAAAGAGCCTAATACCCTATGTATCATATATGAAAAAAAGAGGAAGACTCTAAACAATTATTAAGAAAAATGCCTCAAGATTTGGTCCACAATAAGTCCAGAACGAGATCTAGGATGATGAACGAAGTCCAACAAGCCTAAGAACAGCCCAAACAGAGTCCAAACGGAGAAGTTATAGACAAAAGAAGGTCGAAATGGGATAGTCGGCCCTCGGATCTGCTAGAGGAGCCCACCCACAGCATCGACTGGCTGTCGCACGGCCAAGACCGATGGCACGCGATGGCACTGGGCCAGCCGCATGCTGGGCTACCCCAGGCGCACAGACCACATGGGAGCGGGCCGCGCAGGCACCTAGCCCATGCGATGGAGCGCGGTCCACTATGGACTATGGCTCACAATGCCCTGCATGGACCCAAAAATGGGTTTTCCTGCCATTACATTCAGTCTACGATGCTATTCCATGGACCAATCACAATTCGATGGCTCAGAGAGGAGCCGGTCGCGATCGGATGGCTAAAACTTGATCTAGGCTTGATTAGCATTATAGGGTGTTATTTTGCATGATGTGGTGGTCAGAAAAGCTTTCGATCATGATTGGATAGATGATAAGTAATCCAGACTTGATCAGGAGCTATGAGCGCGATCCGACGACATAGGAGGGAGCCAGTCATGATCCAACGGTCCATATTTGATTTCGAGTGTGTTTATGATTAAATTTCCTATCAGAACACTATTTTTTAGTTTTTGGAGTCTATAAAACTTCGATTGACGAACCGTTTATTGCGTTAAAGAGCTAGTGACGTTCTAGAGATATTGAGAGGCTTCTTGAAAGATTTTAGAGAGTTTTTATGAAGGTTTTAAATTTTTTTATTGAAAGACTCTTGTATAAGGGTTGGGTGAGGTACGATTATTTGTACAAGATGTCGAGTGGATATATCTTGATCCCGAGTTCATATATTGAAGGATTGATTAATAGCCATACTTGAGTTTGAGACCGATCGAAGTAAGGGATTCTTAAACACAAATACTGATATTTATATTTATTATGGTATTGCATGTTTGATTTTTTGTGGTTGATATTTATTTTATATTCGTCGGTATGATCATCTGTATATTTTGTACATATGGTTGTATTAAATAATAATGATTAAAAAGAGAGAGTATTTGGACTAGCCACGTTAAACTAAGAATAGTCCCACCATGAGCAGGAATAGATATTTTGAGATTGCCACTATGGGCTGGATCGTGGATATTCTGAGATTGCCACCGTGGGCTGGATTGCGAATATTTTAAGATTGCCACCATGGGCTAGAGTGTGGCTAGTATCATTTATCGGTCATAGGCTGAAACGTGATCGTGATCATAGGCTGAAACGTGACCGTGATTAGTCTAAAATTCTAATTATTGATTGATATGGATCATGTTATGAGATATGATTGACAAGATATAAAATAATAATTAAGTTTTAAAAAAAGAGTTTTACTTAATTATTTATATATGGTATATCAGTTTGAACAGATGAATGTTTGATAGTATTGGATGCATGTTTAAATAAATCAACATTTAGTAACACTGGTTATTTGATATTTGGTATGAGATTTTGTCGATTATGATTTCGTTATGCTATTGTATAATAATTATTTTTGAAATATAATATCATACTGGTGTAAGAATTTAGGATTTCTTACTAGGCTGTAAAGCTCACACCCCTCTCAATTTTTTTTTCTTTCAGAGTCTCAGGATATGTAACTGATCGGGTTGGGCATGAAGTTCGAGTGCTGGAGTTACTAGTTTATTAGTTAGTTATTTTTTGATACCAAATAAATATTTAACTTTTATGAGTAAAATAAATTTATTTGATTTAATAAATATAATTAAAATTTTATAATTCTTTTGGTACTCTTGTAGACTCAATTATTTAGGCCTTGCATATTCTTTAGGATTTACTCTAAAGAGTATGTGGCCATCACTTATCCGATCTGGGTGCTGGGTTCGGAGCATGACAGAATGATATCAAAGCTTAGATTTAAGATCGTTAAGGACTGTTGCATAAGTAATATCGGAGCTTAAATTATAATTATTTGAGACTATATATAAGTAACTAGGATATGATAGATTGGTGAATGAAATCAAAACTTAGATTATGATTACTTAGAATGGTGACTTAAGTCGTATTGGAGCACAGAGTTATGATCATTAAGGATGCAATAGAATAATATATGATCACTAGGAACATGATGGAAATAGTTGAAAGGATTCAAAGGGTGGATTTTGGATCAACAAATATTATGATGATATTTATGCATAAGTGGTATATGATATGAGTAGGGTTTGACCTAAGTATAATAGATTTTAACCCTGGAATAAAGTGTGATATATATTGATATGTTAAGCCTGTTAAATTGTTATTCAGATGGCTTTGGAATTCCAAACTTGACTAGATGAAGATTATGATGACTCTCTAATTTTGATGTTAATTATTTAATCAATACAATTTTGAATTTATTAAAAAAAAGTTGTTTAGGGCATAGCCTATAAAAGATTTCACTGTATGAGTGAGAAATATTAATCTTCGAACATTGAACATATATGAAGCCCACATGTAGATGAAAAATATTTTTGATTTTATTGATGGATTGGATTTTATTATAAGAATCAAGAATAACGAAATTTAGAATTATGATCATTAAGAATTACGACAGAAGTGATTGATAGGATTTGAATTTTGATAGATAATTTATATCTCAGATTATAATTTGAGATATTTATAAATTTATGATCTCATTGATTTTGAAGTTATTTAACAAACCTGAGATATTCGGTGGATTAAATTAGAGTGCGCAGCGAAAGCATGATGATTTAAATGAAAGCGTTATGCTAAAGGATTTGAATTTCTTTTCTCAATCAAGAAGATTATTTAGAAGTTTGAGGATAAAAAATTTGTACCCTCAAGTTTTTAATTTTACGGTATGTTAATTTTGAGGATGAAATTATTTTAGAAAAAGAATATAATAACCCAGCCGTTTGGACCTTTGAACCTGGCCTAGATTTAAAGGGCTCAATACCCTATGTATCATATGTGAAAGAAAGAGGAAGACTCCAAACAATTATTGAGAAAAATGTCTCAAGATTTGATCAACAATAAGCCCAGAACAAGGTCTAGGATGATGAACGGAGTCCAACAAGTCCAAGCACAGTCCAAATGAAGTCCAAACGGAGAAGTTATGGGCAAAAGAAGGCCGAAGCGGGGTAGCCAGCCCTTGAGTCTATCGGAGGGGCCCACTGGTGGCACCGGTCGGTGGCAGCATGCGGCGATGCTAGGCCAGCCACATGTTGGGCCGCCTCAGGCGCGTGCACAAGCATGCAGGAGTGGACCGCATGGGCACCTAGCACACGTGATGGAGCACAGTCCACCATGGATCACAGCTCACAATGCCCTGCATGGACCTGAAATTGGATTTTCCTATCGTTTCACATGGTCCATGGCACTATTCCATAGATCGATCGCAGTCTGATGGCTCAAAGAAGAGCCGATCGTGATCGGATGGCTAAAACTTGATCTAGGCTTGATTAGCGTTATAGGATATTATTTTGCACGATCTAACGGTCAAAAAAGCTTTCGATAATGATTGAATGGATAATGAGTAATCCAGACTTGATCAAGAGCTATGTGCATGATCCGATAGCTTAGGAGGGAGCCGATCGTGATCCGATGGTCTAGATTTGATTTCAAATGTGTTTAGGACTGAATTTCCTACCAGAATATTGTTTTTAAATTTCTGGAGTCTACGTAACTCCGATTGACAAACCGTTTATTGTGTTAGAGAGCTGGTGACATCCTGAAAGTGTTAAGAGACTTTTTAAAAGATTTTAGGGAGCTTTTATGAGAATTTTAAAATTTTTTATTGAGAGACTCTTGTATAATGGTTGAGTGAGGTACGATAATTTGTACAAGACGTCGAGTAGACATATCTTGATCTCGAGTTCATAGATTGAAGGGTTGATCAATAGCCATACTTGAGTCTGAGACTGATTGAGGTAAGGGATTCTTAAACATAAACATTAGTATTTATTATTATAGTATTGCATGATTTGGTTTTCTATGGTTGATATTTATTTTATGTTCGCCGGTATGATCATCTGTATATTTTGTATATATGATTGTATTAAATAATGATAATTAAAAAGAGGAGGTATTTGGACTAGCCTTGTTAAACTGAGAATAGCCCCACCACGGGCAAGAACGGATATTTTGAGATTGCCACCGCGAGCTGGAGCACGACTAGTATGGTTTGCCACGACGGGCTGCATCATGGATATTTTGAGGTTACCACCATGGATTGGATCGTGGATATTTTGAGATTTCCACTGTGGGCTAGAGCACGGCTAGTATGATTTTTTGGTCATGGGCTGGAACATGACCATGATTAGTTCAAAATCCTAAAGACAACTATTGATTGATATAGATTATATTATGAGATATGGTTGACAAGATATAAAATAATAATTAAGTAAAAAAAGAGTTTTACTTAATTATTTGTATATGATATATCAGTTTGAAAAGATGAATGTTTGATAGTATTTGATGCATGTTTAAATAAATCAACATTTAGTTACACTGGTTATTTGATACTTGGTGTGAGATTTTATCGATTATGATTTTATTATGCTACTGTATAATAATTATTTTTAAAATATAATATCATACTAGTTTAAGTATTTAAAATTTTTTACTGGGCTGTAAAACTCACATCTCTCTCAATTTTCTTTTCTTTTAGAGTCTCAGGATGCGTAATTGATCGAGTTGGGTGTGAAGTTCGAGTGCTGGAGTTACTAGTTCATTAGTTAGTTATTTTCTGATATCAAACAAATATTTAAATTTTATAAGCAAAGATGAATTTATTTGATTTGATAAATATAATTAAAATTTTATAATTCTTTTGATGCTTTTGTGGACTTAAGTATTTAGGCCTTGCATATTTTTTAGGGTTTACTCTAAAGAATATGCGGCCATCACGTATCTAATATGGATGCTGAATTTGGGGCATGATAATATATACCACTATCAACATCTAATATTAGAGATACCATATACATCAGCCACGAGCAGAAGGTTCAGCTGCCCTGGAATAATGGAGCCTTGTTCCCAAGAGACGTCCACCCCTCTCTCTCCTGGAAGTCAGCCAATCAACCACCCGGTTACCTTCATGGTAAATATGGATGACCTTAAAGGCTCCTAAAGCTGCTTTCATTTGCTAAATATCCTTCAGCAAAGGTTGAAAAATAAGAGCTTTTGCCGAACCATTTATCAATGCGATCACAGTTGCTGAGTCCTGTTCTAATTAACAAAGTTGCTCCATTTCAAATGTAAATTAACCTAAACTCTATATTAAGTATTTTTTATTTTTTTAAATAAGAATATAATTAATATATTATAATTTATAGGAAGCATAAGAAATATTTGAGAAGACAAGTTCCTCATATAGCAGCAAATCAAATTGAAAAGATTCATATAGAAACATTTCACATATGGTTTCAGAATCATGTAAGTAATTGCTATAGACTAATTTTGATTGTTTGTGTTCATAATTTTTTATTTTTGCACTATGCAGAATTTTAATATTTTTTTTTCACATATTGTAAATTAGGTGAAGAATTTTGACATCAAATATGATGATGAGATCAAACACCTTGCTAGAGGACCAGATGAATTTGGCCAAAGTTATGATGGATATATTATAAATGGCTTTTAGTTTCGCAAATTAGATAAAGATAATAAAAGAACAACTCAAAATTATGGTGTTGTTGTCAAAGCAATCTCAAGTACTAGTGATATAACTTACTATGGGAGGTTGATTGATGTTATCAAAATTTGATACACGAATGATATTCAATTTGTTTTGTTCAAGTGTGACTAGGTTGATGAAAAATTTGAAAAAATGGAAAATAAATTTAAGTTGACACTTATGAACTTCAATTATATATTATATCTACATAACAAAGAGATGGATGAGCCATTCATTCTGGCTACCCAAGCAGAACAAGTATGCTATATTCAAGATCCTGTACAACTAGAATGGCATGTTATTATGAAGATGGTAGTTAGGAATCTTTTTGATATGTATTCGAAGGACTCATCCAATAGTATAAGATCAGTACCTCAGGGTGAGCCATTTAGTAAACAATAGTTGGATGAAAATATAGCCTTACGTGATAATGATGTTCTTTGGGTTAAAGAAGGAATTGATGGTATAACAGTGGATGATGTGTAACAAAATGACAATGATGTTGAGATGACTGATTGTGAATGCAAATTTGTATAATTTTTTTATATTTATTGATGATTGTTAATGAAACTTGATGAATAAATTGTTATTAATCAAATTATTGATGTTATGTGATCTATTTTTTTATTATAATGTGCCTACTTGTAAATATTATATGTTTTTCAAAAATTAATTTTTTTTTGTAGATTCAGTATGGCACCAAAAAGGACACATGGCCTATGTATAAGTGATAGATTACAAGCCACTAGCACACCATCTACATCAATACAGCCATCGCAATCACAACAAGAATTGTGCTTTCAGGTTTCTACGCGATAAGTTTCTCGGTTAGTTTAACCAACATGCCCTAATTCTTCTCCTAGCATGCATAACTCAAATCCTTCAGGTATAAATATTAATTTAATATATACTAATAGTACCTTATTTTTGTAATCTGTGTTACTATTAAATTTTTATTTAAATATAACTATTTTATTAGAAGGATCAATAAGTGAGTCCACTCAAAGCAAAAGATGTCAAGGCCCTACCTGATATTAGTACTTGGAGTACAGAGATGTTTCATTTGATATTTGATAAACATATGCAGCCAAATGGTTTGACATTTGATAAATATATGCAGCCAAATGGTCCGAATGCTAATAAATTTAAGACTCAGCTAGGGATTGTTGTAAAAAAATGGGTATCATATGCTACTTACATATGCTAAGTGAAAAGATATGCTAGAGGATATTTTAAATTACATTTGAAAAGATGTACAAGTAAGTATAATTTAAATTATTATATATATATCATATTATTTTATTCTTATATGGCATTTCTATTGTAGGATAATACAAATGCACCAGACAAGCACTAGAGTGTTTGTTTAAAAACTATTGGATTGTTGTGGAAGAATTGGAAGCATATTATCAAGCATGATTTCTATAACAAATATGACAATAACGCTGATCAATTAGCAAATTATCCTCCTTGGATTAATTCAGATCAATGGAAAGTGCTTATTCAACATTGGAGTCAAGAAAACATCGAGCTATATGAAATCATGCATGGTATATTTAGCTATCTTATATTTTATTTATAATATAATTTATTTGAATCATATATTTAATCTTGTAGATGTAGGTAAAGAAAAATAAGGACAATCGAAGCATGAGTGAAGGACACCATAGGACAGGAAGAACATCTTTTAATCTTATTAGAGACGCTATGAGAAAATTATAATATAATTGAAAAGTTTGCATATAACTTTTAATTTTTTTAATTAAATATCTTACTTTTTTCTAGATGTAAGCACAAGGTGAAGGCATGGATTGGTTGAGTATGTTTATTAAAACAAATACATCTAAGAAGGATGAGATTGAGGGTGAGACAAGGATGATAATTATAAGTGCACCATTTTTTGTGCTCTTTTTTTATATATTCTAATGTTTGGTAGATTCATTAAGATAGGAATAACAATTTCATTGGAAATACTTTTTGTGCTCTTTATTCTTTCTTTTTAATTTTTATTTTTTTAAATACATTAATATGATATCTGAACTATAGATACATAATATTTATTTAACACTTATTTAAAATTTTGGATTAGAATGAAATATTGCATAGGCTTCACCAGCTACCCGAGTTAGAGCATACATCGAAAATGAGAAAACGTATTTATTTAGATGTCATTGGACCAGATCATCATGGTCGAGCTCATACATGGGGTGTTGGTGTCACTCCAAAAGATATAAAATGCCAAGCATCACAAGTGGAGTCATAAAGGCAGATGGACTTCTTTCGTATATAGATCCATGATGAGATTCGTGATGAGTTTCATGATGAGATTCATAATGAGCTTCGATAGGAGCTTCGTGAAGATCTTCGTGGTGATATTATTAATGAACTTCGTAATAAGATTCGCTAAGAGTTTGTAGGACTTCTCAATAGTAGTCGAGGTCAAATGAATTTGGAAGACCATCATACTATACCTTCTAGCATTGGACAGGTAAAAAATAAATAATATATTTTTGACATATTATATTTATAAAAGATAAATTTACATAAAAATAATATTTTAATATAGTACTTTGTAGGTTTTAGATGCTTCAAGTGCGCATCATACTCGTTTAGATGATAGGACTACTCCATGAGACATGGATGATCAAGTTTGATAGTTTATGATAAAATTAAGTAAATTTTAAAAATCAATATCATTGTTACATTGTTATTATTGTTACTCATTCTAATTAAAGTTTTCTTTATTTTTCTAGGCTTAATGGTGGATAGCAGATGGACAATCGGGGATCTACATTTGATTTTATTTTTCTTATTCTCTATTTTAAAGATAGAGGATAATGTATAACTTATGTTAAATTTTGTTGGATCTTTACTTTATTTGTGTTTTTGCAAAAAAAATTAGTTGGATCATTATATTTTGATTCAATGCATATTTTGATTGATAAGATTAGATATATGGATTATGTGTATGTTGATGATAGGTACACAGGTATAAAAAAAATTATAAAAATTTAATAAAAAATCGTATGCCAACTATTTGTGATGGCTATATAACTATCACTATAAGTTATTTATGACGGTCATGTTGCCATCACCAATAATAAGCCTATTTTAGAATTCTATTTGTAATGGACTCTTGATCATCAGAAATAACTTTTTATGACGGTTTGGGGTTGTCGTAAATAATTGTCACTAAACTTTCAATATTATTTGTGACGGTCTCATGCCTGTCATAAATAAATTTTAGTAACAGTAGGGACTGTCACAAATAAATATCACTAATAGTATTTGTGACGGTCTTTTATACATCACAATAATCTTTAATGATGATTTTTTTGTATCATAAATAATCATCACTATTAATCATCACTATAAATATCACTAATGGGGATGTTGCCTGCTTTTTGTGATAGCTTCATTTCGTTACAAAAAAATTATCACAAAAATAGTTATGATGGTTGTCTACCATCACAAAAGTATTTGCGATACAAATCCATCATGAACCATCACAAAAAGTTTTTTATGATGAAATTTATTTTTTTATGATGGATTTTTACCATCACAAATGATCTATTTTATTGTAGTGCAATCATATATAGGGTGCTTTAAATTTAAAGACAGCTGCCTTAAATTGTTGCAATAAACTCAGCATGAGGAACTGTGAATAGAAGCAACTTTCTTCCGATAGCACAAAATAGTTGGCCCACGGGATCTCGAATAGCATCACCTCCCCCTCCAACCTCATCATTGGCCGCTTCATTAAAGTTCTTCTTAAGCGCACAAGGTGAGGGTCTCCCGTACCATCCACAGATGAGGGGTGTATGAAGCTAAGGTTAACCCAGAAAGATGACTGCGTACCCAAGAAAGGAATGGATCTTACGGCAATCCACGTAAAGTTGATGACCTGCTTGATATAATACCTGAGAAAAGGGTTCCTTTTGAAACGATATCTAGAGAGCAGATTTCCTACTACACACGTGATTTATTATGATGCATCATTCATCATATGATCAATGGCTATATACGGTCGTATACGGTGAGCTCGCTATCTTATTAGGCCATTCATCATGTGATGTGATGGATGGTATATATTATGTATCGTACCATATATATGAGTCCGTATTTATCTATTATTTTCAGCCTTCCTAATACACTATGCAGTATCAACCATTACTATTTTAATTTAATCCTTTTCTCTACCCGCGGCCTAAACTAAGAACTTGAATAGCTAGCTCTAGCAAAGAAGGAAGGACACATTGCCCACAAACACTAGTTGGCATGGTACCATAATTAATAAGTAGAGGCCTCCAATCTGTAGATTATAGAGTTTCGACTCTGCAAATCTTCTCCTGAACTTACTTTCCGGAAGGGTATCCTTCCCTCCATTTATAGAGGAGGGTTACTTCGGCCTTAAGGAGAGTTTATTAGGTTGTTAGTTTGTTAAAGCCAACTGGACTGCGGTTGTTGGCCATTTTGCTTTACTAGCAATTAGTTGCAATACAGCTAGAGAAGAACTGTAATTGGGTTGGAGCGCAACTAGTGCTTAGCTAGCTTTCGAAGAATGTTGAGATCGGCAATTTAACGACCTGGTTAGCCCAACAAGATCGGTAGTATACCGATCTTGGCATCAACGGGTGAAGTACTACCATAGGGTTGTGATATCAGTGTGTTACCGATCCTAGTCTGAACTTCACTGTGGTCGGTTTGCTATCGATCTGGTTTTGATTAGTTGGTCTGATCAGTAGGCTATCAATATGGATACTAGGTCGGTCTTTTTTCGACCTAGGACCAACACTTGTTATTATTTAGCACTCATCTGGGATAATGGTCCTCTTGATGATGCCATGTGGCTAGCAGGAATTGTTCATATGGCTAGCAGGGATTGTCCATATCAATAGTTGCCCCCCATTTTTCAGACTTAGAGCAAAATATCTTCCGTGAGAAGTATGAAAAGTCATTTTTCAAAAATCTACCATTAGTCTCCTATGCCAAGAATCATGTTGTGTGGCCGCCAAATTTAATTTTTTAATGATTTGAAGCTACAGAATGCCTTAATTGTCATACTTACTGTACCTGGCATTTAAGAAAGCATGAAAAAATGCGGAATCATCATTGGTTGCCCTACTACCCAGGCGACATTGGGCACATAGCATCCATCTACGGACTGACCGAACTACCATAGGGAATAGGCTTATGGGACTTGATCTAGATCGGTACATCAAAACAGCTTTTCTGCACCCTCCTAGGATTATCGATGAGTGGTTTAAATCCGACGATGGGCAGGTTAATCAGAGCCATTGCTTTTTCCTATTTATAGGATATTTGTCTACCCCTCTTTCACCTTTCTGCCTTTCGTCTGAAGCAAGATTGTTCCTGCCAAAGAAGCTTCCATGCTCTTTATCGATCGGGGAAGAAGGCGGTTCCAGTGGTCACCGAAGCTTGGAGTGAGCTAGTTGAAGCGGTAGAGAAGGCTTCCTTTCTCGCTCCAGTAGGACCTTCTTTCCTCCTCTTAGATTTAGTATTTCTTCCTCTTAGAATTTCTTTCTTTTTCTCTTTGTCTCCTCCTTGCTTAACCCCTTCCATTTTTTCCTCTTTCATGCATGTCTTCCCGAGAGAGTACTTCTTCTGGTGGTGGTGGTAGGAGGGAGTTAATCTCAGATAGCCATGATATCTGGTCAACCTAGCCCCTGCTCATCCTTGAGGCGGGTAATCCATCTCAAGGTGTCACCGAGGCCATCTTAGGTAAGAATGGTTTAGAATCTCCGATAAGGAGATTCTTGGACTATTTCGGCCATGGCACTGAGCCTTTCCTTTTGATTGATGTCGACTTGGAGAGGCTCAGGAAGAAATATTTCATCTCTAACAACTTTTAGCTTATAGCTCCTAAGCCGAGTGATCGGATTACACAGCCTCCTAAGGGTTATGTGATTTTTTATGATGAATCACTTTGGTTCAGATTATATTTTTTCTTGCACTCTTTTATTTGTAATATATTAGACTACTACGGCCTGCAACCGACCCAAGTTACCTCCAATGCCATTAGGATTATCTTAGTTTTCATCATATCTGTTGTACCTTTGCCACCATAAATCTTAGGATTTCTCTCTTTAGGGCCCTTTTTTATTAAAAAAATACCCCACTGAGAAAGGCTGGTGGTATTTCTCACCTCAGCCTAATTGTACATTTGATCTGGCCCTTCTTCAATTCATGACTGGAAAAGTCGTTTCTTTTTTATTTCCTCTGATACCCCCTGAGGTTTCAGTACTGGCTAGGGTAGATCCCAGCTAAACTGGAACTCCAATAAGTCCGTCTTGCCTAGGGATAAGATGGCCTTCAAAGAGCTGTTGAATATGAAGGTGCCCAAGCTCAGTCAACTGGTGACGAATCAATCATTATTCGACTCTAGCATCAATCTTATTTTTCCTTAGGATGAGTCTGTCATCAAATTTTTGTTCATTTTCCTATGCTCGGCCTTTATCTAACTATGTTTTCTGTTAATCTTTGCAGCACTTATGAGGTTTGATCCTAGGAGACTGTCGAAGCAAAGAAAGAGGAAATCGAAATCTTCTGACCCTCCACCAACAAAGAAGGAGAAGGGGAAGGAGGTTGCTGCTCCCACCTCAAGATCTCACCGACCTGCGCGCATTCGCTCAGGGGTGTTGGTCATTAATGCAATGTTGGTCAGTGCCCTCCCTTTGCCAACCTCATCTCCGATGTCCAGGGGACATCGGGATTCTACCGGGATGAACCATCCACCCCATAACGAGCCAACCAGCCGTTCGAGGTCAAGCTTGACTTCAGCACTATCGAGGCCTAGTCCACTAGTTGTACCGACCTTGACCCCTTCCTCTAGACTCGATCCTTTGGAGGGCTGAAGATTACACTCGTCGATCTATTGTCGACCTCCATCAATTGGATCGACATCTCTCAGGCTTCAATGCAGGACACTTCGACTCTCAAGAATCTTCTCTACGCCATGATGTCGCAGCACGACTTGCATGCCTGAAGGAGGGACATGGGGCCTGACGAATTGCTGAATCAGGGATTCAGCTACCTTCTTGATGTAAGAAAGTTCCACTATCTCTCTTTTCTTCTTCTTTTTCTTCTCTCTCTTTTTTCTTCTTCAGCCATTTACTGATCTAACTTTTTTTCTTTCTCTATTTAGTCTGCCTTTTTCTTCAGGTTGTTCGCCGAGCATGTAAGTTAGCTTGGCAAAAATAAGGTCACTAGAGGAGGTCCTGTAGTCCACAAAGGACTGCCATAAGGTAGTGAAGGAGAAGACCGCCAAAGAAGAAAAGTTCTCCATGGGGCTGAAAAATAGCTCCAAGAGAAGCTTAATGAGATATCCGAGAAGAATAAGACCTTGTTGGATTTCTAGAGGAGGGCCAATGAAGAGGAGAAGAAGCTACTGGATCTACGGCAAAAGATCTCTAAGATACTGGGCTTGGAGGCCAAAATAAAGGAGCAGAAGGAAACACTAGCTGCCTAGGACAAGGCCCTCCTGATGTACCAAAGGAATTTGGACCACTAGAAGTCGGCCACCACTCACACCATAGAAGAGTACAAGTCCTTCGAGGATTTCATGGAGAAAATCATGGAGGCATCAGAGGAGGCCTTCGATAGCAGCTTCAGCAGCTGCAAAGGTCTAGTTGAAAAGCTCTTTCCCGATCTAAACTTGAGCAGCATCATCCAAGAGGCCGGCCTTGCTCTGGCTTCAGAGGTGGAGGCTCAGCTGGTGCCAGAGGTGGATCTTCTTGCAGAGGCTTCCCAGCCTGCACCAGAAGCATCCGCTATCCTGGTCAAGCCCAAAATTGAGCCTTCAACTCCATTTGAAGCCCCAGCAGCTACTCCCACTGTGGTTTCTCCTCCCAATCCTGTGCTTGCCGAGGTCCTGGCTCCCATTGAGGTCATCTCATTGGAGGATGAAACGACAGCCACCCCTGGCAAAACTCCTCAGGCAAATGCCTAAGTTGTATTTTCTACTTTTTTCTTTTTGTTTACCCTTTGAATTGGCCTAATTCAGGCTTTTTATAAAACTTTCAATTAATGAAATGGAATTTCTTTTTCATCCATTGTGTATGTGACGTCGGATTTTCCGACCTTATATAACTTGTTATAATGCTTTCTTTACTCAAAAATTTTCTAAGTAATGATAATCAACTCCACCTCGATGATATCCCAACGTGTTTGTCTTGAGATCAGCAGTTAACAGGGAATCTAGATAACATGAATTTGGAGATTGGTGTCTAATTAAGGTCTAATATAACATTGATGCGTAGATCAATGATCGATAGAAATTTCATGTAAAATTGATCCATAGATCGATAGATAGTAGAAATCCAACATAACATCAATCCTTAGATCAATAATAAACAGAAATCCCATGCAACATCGATTCGTAGATCGGTAACAATTAGAAATTCAGAATAACATCGATCTGTAGATCGGTAAATAATAGAGATCCAATAATCATCGATCTGTAGATCGATAGAAGCCCAATATAACATCGATCCATAGATCGGTAAATAATAGGGATGAAGATTTTATCCCCCATGCCCATCGGGGCATTACCTACCCAGAGATTGGAAATAGACGAAATCTTTTCCTACGCCTTTTAGGTCTTTTACCAATCTTCAGGGCCTTACCAATATGGAAATTATATTTAGAAATATAGAGATCTTATCTCCTATGCCCTTCAGAACTTTACCGATATGAAAATTATATTTAGAAATATTGAGATCTTATCTCCTATGCCCTTCAGGGCTTTACTAATCTGGAGATTAGATTTAAAAATATGGAGATCTTATCTCCTATGCCCTTCGGGGCTTTACCGATATGAAGATCAGATTTAGAAATATGGAGATGTTATCTCCTGGGTCGATCTGGAGATTGAATTTGGAAATATGGAGATCTTATCTCCTATGCCCTTTGAGGCTTTACCGATCTGGAGATTGGATTTGGAAATATGGAGATCTTATCTCCTGTGCCCTTCAGGGCTTTATCGATCTAGAGATCGGATTTGAAAATATGGAGATCTTATCTCTTGGATCGATCTGGAGATTGAATTTGAAAATATAGAGATCTTATCTTCGATGCCCTTTAGGGATTTATCGATTTGGAGATTGGATTTGGGAATATAGAGATCTTATCTCCTATGCTCTTCAGGGCTTTATCAATCTGGAGATCGGATTTGGGCTGAGATAATCAATACTTCAGAAGTCTTTTAGTGAGATAGAATTTTCAAAATCTTTATTTAGAATTCACTAATAGTACACTCTGAGATTTTTGGTATTCCACATTCTGGGAATACTTGAACCAGCTAGATTTTCAATCTTGTAAGCTTCCGATCGGATTACTTTAGTAACCCGATATGGCCCCTCCCAATTTGAAGCGAGCTTTCCTCGCTCCAAGGGTTTTGAAATTTCTGCTCGTCAGAGAACCAGATCACCCTTTTGGAAAATTTTTGACCTCACTTTGGTATTATAATATCTGGCAATCCTTTGTTTGTAGGTCACCATTCAGATTTGAGCTCTTTCTCGAATTTCTTCCAATAAGTCAAGATCGGTTCTTGACCGATCTAAGTTTCTTTCTTCATGAAAATTTTCTATTTTTAATATTGGAAGATCAATTTCCATGGGTATTACTACCTCTGTTCCAAATATGAGTTTGAAGGATGTTTCTCCAGTTGGTCACTTAGGAGTGATTTTATAAGCCCAGAGAATATTATATAGTTCATCAGCCCAAAGACCTTTGGCTTCAGTGAGCCTGGATTTGAGGTCTTGGAGAATTGTCTGATTCATAACCTCGGCTTCTCTGTTGGATTATGGATGTCCCACTGAAGTTAATCTATGATTGATGTGCAATTCGAAATAAAATTTCTTGAACTTCTCATTATCCAACTGCTTCCCATTATCAGTGATGATTATCTAGGATAGGACAAAATGATAGATGATTGACTTTTAGATAAAATTTCATATCTTTCTCTTCGTAATTTGTGCTAGTGGTTTAGCCTCCATCCATTTAGTGAAGTAATCTATAGCGACCATCAGGAACTTTCTTTGCCCTGTTGCCATGGGGAATAGCCCCAGGATATCCATCTTCCAAATGGTGAAAGACCAAGAAGCGATAATAGAAATGAGTTCAGCAGTTGGTTGGTGTTGAATATTAGCCTACCTTTGACATTAATCGCACTTATTAACAAGATCGATTGTGTCTTTTTATATAGTTGGCCAATAATAGTCCTATCAAATGATCTTATACGCCAAAGAACTACCCCCCAGATGGTTGCCGCAAATTCCTTTATAAACTTCTCGAAGAGCATAGTCTGCTTCTGAAGGCCTTAAGCATCAAAGTAAGGAAAGACAGAACGACCTTTTATAGACTTTTATCGAATGATCTTATACTGGGCAATCATTTGAGCCTCTGTGCTGGATTTCTCTAGGACTTCAATATATACTTGTTGGTTGAGGTTGAAAAATTTTAATGTCACTAGGTGCGAAAGTGCATCAGCTCGAGCATTCTTCGATCTCGATATTTAAATAATTTTAAAATTATCAAAATTTTTAGATAAGTTTCTTGCATTATATAAGTATTGAGACATATATAATAGGATCTCTAGCTTCATAATAACCTCGTACCTATTCGATGACAAGCTGGGAGTCACTAAAAATCTTGAGCCTCTTGATATTGAAGTCCTTTGCCATTCTGAGTTCTACAATGAGGGCTTCATATTCAGCTTCATTATTAAAAATTTTAAAATTGAATCTCAAAGCATGTTCCATGACAGCTCCTTCTAGGTCTGCTAATATTAGACTAGCGCTACTTTCTTAGGCATTGGTGGCTCCGTCCACATGCAAGAGCCAATAAGATCCTCCAATGGCCTCTGCCTAAATTTCTAAGGCTGGATTTTCTTCAGGTGTCGAAAATTCTACTATAAAATCGGCTAGCACTTAAGCTTTCATGGATGATCTTGGCTGATAAGAGATATCAAATTCACTGAGTTTAATAGTCCATTTGGCTAATCGACTGAAAGTGTCAGATCATTGAAGAACCGATCTTAGTGGCTGGTTTGTCAGAACAGTGATAGAATAGGCCTGAAAATAGGGTCAAAGCCATTTGGCCATTGTGATCAGGGAGTAAATCATTTTTTCAATTCTAGAATATCGAGTTTTTGCATCTCACAATAATCTATTAGTATAATAGATAGGCCTGTGTGTTCCTGCATCATCTCGGACTAAAATCGAGCTGATAGCATTAGGTGAAATAGATAAATATATGAATAAATCCTTACCTTCAATGGGCTTCAATAGTAGGGGAATCGAGCCAAAATATGCTTTGAGCTCATCAAAGGCAGCTTGGCATTCCTCTATCCATTTAAAATCTTTGATTTGCTTCAATGTTTTAAATAATGGAAGACATTTTTCAGCCGACCTAGATATAAATCTATTAAGCGATGTCACTTGTCCAGTAAGCTGTTGTACCTCTTTTAAGGAACTAGGAGGCTTCATCTCGAGTAGTGCCTGAATCTTTTCAGGGTTGGCTTCTATTCTCCATTGGATTATGAGAAAATCGAGAAATTTTCCTATTGTAACTTCGAAAGCGCACTTGTTGGGATTAAGCTTCATTTGATATTTATGAAGTTCTTCGAAGGCTTCCTCTAGATTGGTAATATGCTAATCTTCTTCTGCACTTTTGACCAACATGTCATCTACATAGACTTTCATATTGCGATTGATCTAGTGCTTGAAGATCTTGTTAATCAATCGCTGGTAGGTAGCACCTACATTTTTCAAATCAAAAGGCATCATTTTATAATAGTATAAATCTTTAACGATGATGAATGCCATATTTTTCTCATCTTCAAAGGCCATCCTGATTTGATTATAGCTAAAAAAAGCATCCATAAAGCTTAGCAGCCTGTGCTCTGATGTTGCATCAACCAGTTGGTTAATTTTTAGTAAAAGAAAGCTATCTTTTGGACAAGCCTTATTAAGATCAGTAAAATCAA
Organism: Cocos nucifera; assembly: GCA_006176705.1. Classification (NCBI taxonomy): domain Eukaryota; kingdom Viridiplantae; phylum Streptophyta; class Magnoliopsida; order Arecales; family Arecaceae; genus Cocos; species Cocos nucifera. The sequence goes on along the minus strand of QRFJ01000255.1, from coordinate 1,267,684 downwards.
TACAGATTCTTCATTTTCTGCTTACCTTCTTGACCATCACTATATTAGCTATCTAGTATGGATATTGCGCTTCTCTGATGAATCCTACCTTCAAAAGTTTGTCAATTTTCTCATCTATTGCCTTTTGTCTCTTTGGAGCAAAACTTCTCTTCTTTGCTTTATGGGTTTGTGCTTGGGATCAACATTCAGTTTGTGCGCAATAACATCGATAGAAATACTGAGAATATTAAATTCAGACTATGCAAATACACCAGCATTTTTTCAAAGAAAAAAAATCATTTTTTTCTTAAGGTCGGTATTTAACCAAGCTCCTATTTGAGCTATTTTTTTCAAATCTTTTCCTAATTGAATGGTGATGAGTGGTTCTGCCGACTCACCTTGATTTTTTCTGACCTCATTTTCAAGAGCTTGATTAAGAATTTTCATTGGTGGATTAATTTTTGGCTGGTTTCTTCATTTTGGAGGCTATCAGAAAATATTGTTTGGCCATTATCTGATCTCCATGCATCTCCCTGACTCCCAATCTGGTCAAAAATCGGACTAACAAATGGTAAGTTGAAACTATCGCTCTAAGGGCATTGAGCCCAAGTTGGCCAAGAATGGCATTGTATGCAGATGGTATTTTGATAACTAGAAATGTGAGTTCTACTGTTGACTGATAGAGCTCTTTTTCGATGGTGACTAGTAGTATAATTTCTTCTTCGACTGCAACTGAGTCACTTGAAAATCTGACCAAAGGGTAATCAACTTGTCTCAAATTATTCATCACATTCATTTTTGAGAAAGTATCATAAAACAATACGTCTGTCGAGCTTTCATTATCAACTAAAATTCTATTTACATCATAGTTTGCTATCGTCATGGAAATGATGACAGCATCACTATGGGGTGTCTGGATCCTGAACATCATTATCAAAAAAGAAAATAATATTCTCGATGCACTATCTCTTTGGAGAGGGACTCCTGGATGCCTCCCAAGGGCCACTATCTTGTGAAATCATATTGATAACTCCTACATTTGGCTGATTGTGCTCAGTAGCTTCATCAGGTCTCTGGTATAGTTTCAGAGGCTGGTTTGTTTGATTTCGGACATATTTGCCGAGGTAGTCTCGTCGAATCAGAGCCTCAATCTCGTCTTTCAATTAATGGTATTCTTCAGTGTCATGCCCATGATTCGGGTGAAAGCAGCAAAATTTGCTTTTGTTCCTTTTATCAACAGGAGCCTTAATGGGATTTGGACGATGGAGATATCCCTGATTCTCTATCTCCATCAGTATCTGTGTTCGAGGGGCGAACAAAGAAGCGTAGCTATCGAATTTTTGAAAAAACTTTGGAACCTCGAATTTTTTTGAGGTGTTTCACTACTGCTCCCCCAATTCTCATGTTCTTCCTCATGGGATCACTTCTATCCCTCTTTATTCTTTTTCTTCTCCTTCTTGCTCAATCTTTCTTCTTCCTTGGCATGAGCATACTTTCGGATTCGATCCAGCATTGCTTCATAGTTTTTCGAAAAGTTTTTATTGAGAAAGAAGGTTAGATGGTAACTCCTGAGTCATCGCTTTAAGACTGACATCACCACAGACTCATTGAAATCTTTTACTTCAAGAATGGCTGCATTAAAATGGGCTACTCATGAAGGGATTCACCCTCCTATTGCATCATGAAAAATATGAAAAAAAATTCTGATTTTCCAGACCAGGTTCGTTCAGATCTGATCGAATCAAAAGATATATTTCAAAAAAAAAAAATTCTTTGATCCAAATCAGACCTGAGATGTTTTAGATCTAATTCTTATTATTCTAATAATAAAAATAAAATCTAGATAAATTAAATCAAATTTAATTTATCTTGATGTAGGGTAATCCTATTACCCGTTTAATGATCCTGTAAGCAGCGGAAGGTTCTGGATCTAGCCACGCAAGTGCCTGGCCTCTACCAATATCCACTCGGATTGAATCTAGAGATCTTCTTCTTCTCTATCATGTCTCCAAAAATTAGATCTGAATTTGACTTGGAGGATCTTCAAAATACCTTTCGAAGATCAGCAATTGTCCTTTGCAGCAGCGCAACCTTCTAGCTTTCTGTCGCCTTTCTCTCATCTGGATTGTACCAACTTGGATCTCAAACTACTTTAGGCATGGAGAGGAGAGGGAGAAGATGGTCTTGGCATGGAGGAGGAGGAGAGAGGCAGCCTTGGGGCGTGGAGAATTATTTTTTTTTTTTTGAGTTGGGCGCAGGGTCTTATTTATAGACTATGCGTGATCCAACTCCTCTTCTTCCCAACCAATCACAATCCTTTGTGAAATTAGATCTAAATTTGATTGGTGGGAATAGAGTCCTCTGGATTCATTCTTAGATGGTGCCTAAGATCAGTCAAACTTGGTTCTTAGGAGAAGTCTAATCAAAATCCAAAAAGGAGATGGAGTTCCTATCCAATAGGGACTCCTGGGCGTCTCCAGCTTGGGCACACGCCAAGGGTGGCGTGCGCCCTCCTCCTTGCCAGGTTCTAGCAGGGGGACAAGCCCCCACCAGCTCTTCAATAGGTGTGTGACACGTGGACAGAAGTCAAAGTGTCAATGGTCAATATTTAACCAATCAAAGATTAACTTTTGACCAAAGTCAAAGGACGAGAAATGGTAGGTGACCAAAAATGATAGGTATTATCTTATAAAATAAGACAATCCTTTTTTGATTTGGATAGGCTCCAGTCAGACCAAGTGAAGGCCTTTAATTGAGCACAAACTTCTTTGGCTCAGTCAGGACAACTATTTATGATAGTAAAAGAAGAACGTTAGGTTCAATCGAGTGCTAGCACGATTTTCTTGAACCTAATTGAATCTCACTCAGATCAATTGAACTGGATCAATTCAATTGATGATCACCAGATTCAAACCCTTATTTGTATGACCCAGTTAGGTTCAGTTCTGTATGGTAATGGGATATGTCATGATCTCTATCACCGACATCATCGAAACTCCTTTCGATGGATCAGAACTTTTTTGATTCAAACAGCTAGAATGATCGATCATCTAAATCATTCTAATTGCTCCCAAAATCCACCAGTGACACCTAGTAGTATATGGTGGCAATCCATCAGAGCTGAATGCGAACATCTTGGTGCAGCTACCTGTGTGATTAAGTTCTTCTATCTTGAGCCCCGATCAGATTAGGGTTAAGGTGAACTCATCAAACCTTAGTTTCTGTCATATGATGTAATCAATCGATATAAATCCGATGTGAAAAGCTAAATAGAAACTCTTTCTATTATTTCACTTTACCATGGCCATGGGCTTCTAGACTTGATTCTCATGATCATCATAGGGCTGCTCCTCTACCACTGAGGTAGATAGATTCCATCTTGATGCAATCCAGTTCCTACAATGAACATGCTATAGCCAACATACACATCAGAATTTTGAATGGCTAGGAGACCGAGTTATGGTGTAGTCAAACTATAACATCCTCAAGGTGAACTACCGATGCACCTCAAGTCAAAGAACCAAACACACCACTACAGCATCGAGTCAATCATTGACGAGAAGATAGACTTTCTAATAACTACTCGAGGTGGTCACACTCAGTGCCCTCGTTCTCTAACGAGTACCTGTACTCTCACTCCGGTATCTCCACACCATAGACTCAAGACTCATTTATTAAAGAAAAGCGATTGTATACCAACCTTCCAAATCAATCACCATCCTCATGATGATCCTATGGTCGGGAGCATTTTATGAGTTCATAATGATTATTCATGTCTTAAATTTTTAACTCTTGAAAATATAAATTATCATTATCATTAACTCAAAGGATGTATCATAGACACTAAATACATATATATGATAGAAAATAATCCATTTTATTGATTATGGTCAAAATTATAATTTTGCCCCTAGAAGTGTATTACAAGTGTCAGCGAATTTGACTTCTAAGGCACATATATCCAACAATCTTCCATTTGTCCTAAAGCCAATTGGCTACAAATCTAAGTTCCATCTTCTCAAGATGGGCTTCGATCTTCTGCTGGCCCAATGGCTTTGTAAGCGGGTCTACCACATTATCTGTGGAGTCGACTCTCTTGACCTCGACGTAATCCTTCTCGAGGTAATTATGGATGAGGTGGTATCTTCGCTCAATGTGCTTGGATTTTTTGTGTGACCTTGGCTCCTTAGCAAGAGCTATGGTGCCATTGTTGTCACAGTACAGAGGAATGGCATCTAATGGCATTACTTTGATTTCTCTACAGCAAACTTCTTGTACCAGAATGCTTTCTTCACAGCCTCTGATGCAGCGATATATTCTGCTTTCATGGTAGAATCTGCTATCACGATTTGCTTGGAACTCTTCCAGCTGATAGCACCACCATTGCATACAAACAGACTCTCAGATGTTGACTTTCGATCATCTACATCGGACATGAAATCCGAGTCTATGTATCCCTGGATTTGGAGTTCTCCGTTACCAAAGACCAACATCATATACTTAGTTCTTCTTAAGTACTTAAGGATACATTTCACAGAAGTCCAGTGTTCTTCATCTGAATTTAACTGATATCTGCTTGTGACACTCACAGCATGGGCTATATCAGGTCGTGTACATAGCATGGCATACATGAGGCTCCCTATTGCAGAAGCACAAGGGATCTTGCTCATGCATTCTATTTTCTCAGGTGTACTATGACACATCTTCTTGAAAAGATGAATATCATGTCTGAAGGGTATTAATCTCCTCTTAGAGTTTTTCATACTAAACCTCTTTAGTACTTTCTCTATGTACATCTTCTGTGAAAGTCCTAGCATCCTATTCGATCTATTCCTATAGACCTTAATTCCTAGAATAAAGGATGCTTCACCTAGGTCTTTCATGGAGAATTTCTTGGACAATCATATTTTGACTATCGTCAACATGAGAATATCATTTCCAATAAGGAGGATGTCATCCATGTACAATATGAGAAAGACAACAACGCTCCCACTGATCTTTTTTAAGACACACAGTTTTTCTTCATTTTTGATGAAACCAAATTTTTTGATCACATCATTGAAACGAGTGTTCTAGCTTCGAGATGCTTACTTAAGTCTATATATGGACCTTTGCAACTTGCAAACCTTGTGATCAGTATTACCAGATGTAAAACCTAGCGGCTGTTCTATATAGATATCTTCCTCAAGATATCCATTCAAGAACACCATTTTTACGTCCATTTGCCATATTTCATAATCGAAATAGGCTGCAATGGCAAGTAATGTGCGGATGGATTTTAGCATAGCCACTGAGAAAAAGATATCCTGATAGTCAATGCCTTCGTGTTGACTATAACCTTTTGCCACTAGTCTAGCCTTGAATGTCTCCACATTCTCATCTGCACCAATCTTTCTCTTGAAGATCCATTTACACCCAATAGGTACTATACCTTCTGGTGGATCTACTAAGGTCCAAACTTGGTTTGAGTGCATCAAGTCAATTTCTGATTGCATTGTCTCTAGCTATTTCTCAGAGTCGATATCTGATATCACTTCATTATAAATTTTGGGATCATCACCATGAGCACCATTACCTATAAGAAATATTTTCTCTACTTTCTCTGAAATAATACCTAAGTATCTTTCAAGGGGACGAAAAACTCTTTCCAATCTACGAGGTGGAGGAGGTAGTGTTCTTATTGGCTCAACCTGATTTGGTTCCAATTGGTCCTTAGCTCGTTGTACTTGTGAGACTTTCTCATCAAGCTTAATCTGCTTTCCAATGCTGCTATACTGAATAAACTATTTTCCAAGAAAGATGGCATGTCGACTCACAATCACATTGTGGTCTTTTGGAATGTAGAAATAGTATCCTAATGATTCTTTAGGATATCCTATGAATCGAGCTCTGAAGGATCTAAACTCTAACTTATCCGCTTATTGTCTTTTGACATGAGCCGGACAACCCCAAATTCTAAGATGACTCAGACTTGGTTTCTTACCGTGCCATATCTCATACGATATGGTAGGAACGGTTTTAGAGGGAACCCTATTCAGTAGATAAATTGAAGTTAATAATGAGTGTCCCCAAAGAAAATCAGGAAGGTCTGTGAAGCTCATCATGGATCAGACCATATCCAATAGAGTTCAATTTCTCCATTCTGAAACTCCGTTGAGTTGAGGTGTTCCTGATGGAGTCCATTGAGAGACTATGCTATTTTTCTTTAGATAGTCTAGGAATTCCTGGCTAAGGTATTCACCTCCTCGATCTGATCAAAGAACCTTAATGGGTTTTCTAGTTTATTTTTCTACTTCATATCTGAATTCTTTGAACTTTTCAAAAGCTTCAGACTTATGTCTCATAAGATACACATGCCCATACCTAGATAGATCATCGGTAAAGATAATGAAGTAGACAAAATTGCCTCTAGTCGGCACATCAAATGGGCTGCACACATCAGTATGTACTAAGGCAAGGAGATTTGTGGCCCTTTTCCCATGTCCTACAAAAGGAAGTTTAGTTATTTTGCCTTGAAGACAAGATTCACAAGTTGGATATGACTCGAAAGTTAACGGACTCAATAGCCCATTTTTCTTCAATTTGTTGATTCTATCTTCTGCTATATGACCTAATCTTAGGTGCCATAGATATCTGTCATTTGGACTATCCCTAGGTCGTTTGGCATTCACGTTTTGCTCGATAGTTAGAATAGATACATCAATATGTAGCTGATAAAGATCGTTAATAAGAAAATCATTTGCAATTTTATTTCTTTCATAAAGAATGTTACAATGGTCCTTAAAGAAGGTAATCACATAGCCTTCTAGTGCTAAGCATGAAATAAAAATCAAATTTCTGCTAGCTGCAAGCACATAATAACAGTTTTTCAAAACTAAGTCTAAACCAGATGATAATCGAAGAGGGTATGTTCCCACCGCCACTGCAGCAACTCTTACTCTATTTTCAATGCGTAGGATCATATCTCCATCCCTCAGCCTTCTGCTATCCTCAAGATCCTGCATAGAAGTGCACAGATGAGCACTAGAACTACAGTCAAGCACCCAACTGGATACAGAAAAAATCATAAGGTTAGACTCAATAACGAGCATACCTCCAGAAGGACCTTCCTTCTTATTTTTTAGGGTGGCCAGGTAAGTAAGGCAGTTCCGCTTCCAATGGCTATCGCTGTTGCAATGGAAACACTATCCTTTGACATCGACCTTCTTCTTTGGCTCTGCCTTCTTCTTCTTTGCTCCTTCCATTTTCTGCTTTCTCGCAGACTTCTTTTTCTTTTCAGAAGACTTTTTTTTAGAAAAATTCCGTTCTATAGCAAGAACTGAGCTTTTAGAACCTTTCATAGAAAGCTCAGCAGTGACCAACATGTTCATTAATTCGACCAAGAAATTTTGAAGTTTATGCATGTGGTAATTCATAATGAATTGCCCATATGCATCAGTCAAGGATTGCAGAATAACATCATTTTGCAGATCCAAGTCTAACTTCACACCGAGCTTCTCAAGCTCTTCCAAGTCCTTGATCATCATCAGATAATGATCTTAGACTGACTGCCCATCATGCATCTTAGCCTTAAAAGGTCATTTCATGACTTGATATTTGGCTGTGTGACTCTGTTCACCAAACATCTCCTACAGATGAGCTAATATTTGGCGAGTAGTTCCGATATCTTCATGTTGGTGCTGGAGCTCATCAGACATCAAGCCCAACATATAATATCTGATCTTATTATCTTCGTCTATCCATTTTTTCAGAGATGCTCTCTGTTCAGTGGATGGACGGGCTGGTAAGGTGGGAGGGTCCTGGTCCAATACATGGGTTAACTTCTCGAAACCAAAATAATTTTGTAGTTTCCTGAGCCAATCTTTATAATTGGGTCCAGTCAGTCTATGTGTGTCCAGGATACGTGCCAATGGGTTGGACGCAGATATTTTTCTGTAGAGAGTCAAAGATTCTAGTTAGATACTGTAATTATTGACTTGACCAATTTATTTAGAAATTTTATTTTTAAATAAATTAGCTCCCACTATTTTCTCGGATCCCTACACTCCCTCTGTAGAGATGCAAAAATCTCCATGATTAATGATTTCTAGTGGATGGTGCGGTCTCACCAACTGACTCATCACCTCACCTAACAGTTATTGGTGATGGGTTAGCCAATGAGTGAACAACTCTTGTTCAATGATTCTCTAATCATGGTGCACCCAAACTTGGTCTCTAATTCATGAATCTCACCGTATCCGAAATATTGATCCACTCCTTAGTTAAGTCAGACCCACCATTTGCACAGACTGGATTTCTAATTGAGTCTCTCACCGTATCCAAATATTGAGCCCAACTCATCCTCCAGCCCATAGCATCCAATGCCTAATAGACATGGTTGCATCTTTCCGGTGCAACTGAGCCACTGTATCCAGCCGAGAACAATCAACCCCGGAAAGGGCCCGCACATCTACAATGGTGGAAGACCTCAGACTTAATCTTTTCTTAGGAAGAATTGATTCAGGTCTCATTAAACTAGACTTGTCATAGTCATAACAATTATGACTAACCTAGTGGCATGGGTTAGCTCGGATTATTGACCACCTCAGATCAGAACTGTGTCAACAGATATGGCCAGGTAAGTGAGATCGGTGGAAGGAATATGCCATTAACTCGTACAAGAACGCATTCAGGTCGAGTAGCTTCCAATTAAAAATCAGTCGGTCGTATGTGCCAAACTTACCTTAGACACCAAATTGTTGAGTCAGAACCAATTGGGTTAGCCTACAATCCAGACTCTAACCTCTGAGCCTAATTAGGTCTTGCTTGATCGTGACTCGATCTTGACCCAGACTTAATCCTATTAGGCTGGTCAATTTAAGCATTGTTGATCCCATCTAACCAACTCTTGATTCGGTTTGATCAACCGCTTAGACCTAATTGAGCTACCCAAGCCCGAACCCAGTATTATGAATATGTCTTAGATCTGAAAATTCTTAATTTTAGACCTAATTAATATTTCATAATCTTAATTCTTAATTAAGTAGGGTTCATAAATAAAATATGCACAATAAATCCTAGGGTTTCAGGATCTAGGATTTTGCAGAAAGTAAGTTTTGGATTTCTGATTAAGGACGAACACGCAGCACCCCTACACATCATAAGAACACCCCATCGAATGGGAAGGAGAGGGCCTTTAAATCCCTTCTTCGTTCTTATGACCGGACGGCCAAGAGGAACGCCTTAATCAGGAACATGTAATACTACAAAACAGTTTTAGATCTATATCATATATCTCATATACAAATTAGATCTAATCATGGCATATTTTGCATACATCTCATGTATCGAATCATGCATATTTTCAGATCTAAATTATCTCATAATAATCTAAAAAATTAGATTTAAATTGATCTAATCAAAATAAATTCTAATCTAGATAATTATGTAGAACTATTCTACAACTAGTCTAGACATGCATCAATCATATCTCATATGATGTTTAAAATTAAATAATTTTTATTTACTATTTTTTAGATGTTATTATAATAATTATAATATCAAAAAATAGTAAATAAATAGATCTAAAATATGATTTAATCAAATTAAATTGAAAACATGCAAGACTATTCTATAGAACTATTCTATTTTAGAACTAGTCATGCATATTTTCTAATCTTAGATCCAAATCATTTAATTTTAATTTTTTCTGATTTTAGATCTGATCACATCTCATGTGACATCTAAAATTACTTATTTTTTTATTAAAATAAATTTAAAATAAGATCTAAATATTTTAGAACCTTGGCTCTGATACCAGTTGAAGAAAAATCCTGATTTCTCGGATCAGGTTCGTTCAGATCTGATCGGATCAAGAGATATATTTCAAAAAAAAAATTTTCTTTGATTTAAATTAGATCTAAAATATTTTAGATCTGATTCTTATTATTCTAATAATAAAAATAAAATTTAAATAAATTAAATTTAACTTAATTTATCTTGATGTATCCGTTTGATGATCCTATAAGCAGCGGAAGGTTCTGGATCTAGCCACGCAAGTGCCTGGCCTCTATCGGTATCCACTCGAGCTGGATCTAAGATTCTCTTCTTCTCTATCATGTCTCCAAAAATTAGATCTGAATCTGATTTGGAGGATCTTCAAAATATCTTTCGAAGATCAGCAGTTGTTCTTTGCAGCAGCACAGCCTTCTAGCTTTCTGTCGCCTTTCTCTCGTCTAGATTGCACCAACTTGGATCCCAAACTACTTTGGGCGTAGAGAGGAGAGGGAGAAGATGGTCTTGACGTGGAGGAGGAGAGAGGCAGCCTTGGGGTATGGAGAATTATATATTTTTTTTGAGTTGGGCGCAGGGTCTTATTTATAGACTATGCATGATCCAACTCCTCTTCTTCCCAATCAATCACAATCCTTTATGAAATCAGATGTAAATCTGATTGATGGGAATAGAGTCCCCTGGATTCATCCTTAGATGGCGCCTAAGATCAGTCAAACTTGGTTCTTAGAAGAAGTCTAATCGAAATTCAAAAAGAAGATGGAGTCCCTGTCCAACAGCGACTCCGGGGCATCTCCAACTTGGGCACACGCAAAGGATGGCGTGCGCTCTCCTCCTTGCCAGGTTCTGACAGGGGGGACAAGCCCCCACCAGCTCTCCAATAGGTGCGTGACACGTGGATAGAAGTCAAGATGTCAATGGTCAATATTTGACCAGTCAAAGGTCAACTTTTGATCAAAGTCAAAGGATGAAAAATGGCAGGTGACCAAAAATGGCAGGTATTATCTTATGAAATAATACAATCCTTTTCTAACCTGGATAGACTCCAGTCAGACCTAGTGAAGGCCTCTGATTGAGCACAAACTCCTTTGGCTCAGTCAGGATAACTATTTATAATAGTGTTGGGGATAAACCCCGCTCCTGCCGAAATCTAGTTCGATGCTCAGCCTAATGCAACCAGTAGCCATGGAAGAGTTTCAGCAGTCGGGCTTTAGCCGAACCCCCAGTGGCCGAGCTTCTTCAAACCCGTTCAGTCGATCGAACTCCTTAGCGGTCGAGCTCCTTCAGACTCCTTAGCGGCCGAGCTCCTTCGGACTCCTCAACGGTCGAGCTCCTTCGGACTCCCAGCGTCCGAACCAAACCCCGTCAGCCGATCGAGCTACTTAGAGGCCGAGCTCCTTGGACTCTCAACAGTCGGGCTTTAGCCGAACTCAACCATCGAGCTTTAGTCAGACTTTCGTAAGAGCCGAACTCTCTCCGCATCGTTCCAGCCAGGCGCCTGCGGGAGTGGAACTTCTTCCGAGCTTCTTCTTCGGCCAAACTCCACAAGTCCAAGCTCCTCTGGACGAACTGTCGCCATCAGTCTATGATAGGCGATGAGATCGGATGATATGGTCGCCATAATTGGCAACACCACTCTCTCCGTAACCAATCCCATGCGGCCCATGACCTGCCAGTATAGCTGTCACTATCCACCTGACGATGCCTTCCTCTCCGTACCGAACTCCATGCGGCCCCAACAGCTCGCTACCAGACGGTATGGCCGTCACCATCAATTAAACTCCACCTATAAAGGACCCTCCAGATACGCTAATCTCTCGAATCTCTGATCTCTAAGCTCTCCTCTTCTTCTCCAAGATCCGGAATTCATTCTCGAGCACTCCATTCCTGTTGGCCAGAGCTGACTTGATCGTCGGAGGGTCCTGCCGGAGCCACCCCCCATCGGCTCTGGACAGAATTTTATTTTGCAAGTCTCCGACGGCGATCTCATCAGCCTCCACTCCAACGAATTTTGGTGACGACCAGATTCTGCGTCAACAGATTGGCGCTAGAAGAAGGGCACCCCAAACCTCTGAGGTTTTCTTATTCTTAAAGGAGTACTCGATGACGATTTTTCTCTTCCCTCTCTGGAGATCTCTCTTCTTCCTCACTAGAGTTCTTTTTCGAAGAGAAAATATCTCCCAAGAGAGCTTCAACTCGGCGATCGACGGTCTGCACGCTAGGTCCATCTGCTCCCATTTTAGCCTCGACAGCCTAGGTTCCATACGAAGCCACCGCAGACGTGGAGTAGTTCAACCCGCTGGTCGAGTTTGTGGCCCCACCAAGATGATGCTGGCCGTGCGACAACCTCCGATGGAGACTTTGCCAGCAAACCCGCCATAAGGACGCAAGGAACCGACCTTAAGGAAGAGGATTCGGGCATACCAATCACCCTAAGGAAGGATAAATGAAGAGCAGAAGTTCTCCCACATCATCGGAATGAAGTTCGATAGAAGCAAGGCCGAACTCCCTCTCAAAGCTCATCATCGAAATGAAGTTCGGCACGAGGAAAGCCGAGCTCCCCCTTGAGCTCATCGTCAAAAAAGTCTGGACAAAAGAAGCAAGAAGTTCTCCCATGGAGGGTTTCGCGGGAAAGCGGAATGAAGTTTGGCGCGAGCAAAGCCGAGCTCTCCCTCGAGCTCGTCGTAAAGGAAGTCCAAAAAAAGAAGCGAAAAGTTCTCCGAACCAAACTCCCCCTCGAGCTCGTCATCGAGGAAGTCCCAACAAAGGGGCATGAACTTCTCCTATAGAAGGTTTCGCAAGGAGGCGGAATGAAGTTTTTCCGTGTCCACGACCTCCACAGCGCAAATAAGGCCCGAACTTTTCGAGCTCACCACCAAAAAATTTTCGATAGAAGGGCGTGAAGAAGTCCTCCTCTCGAAAGGTTCCACGACTGCGCCCCCCTCAACTCTCCTCGAACTCAGATTCTCACCGAAGTTAAGAACCAGCTGCCAAGACCAGAAGGGTTACAATCTCCCCCAAACCAGCACAATCGAAGCAAGTACTGCCTCTACCATCGCGACCACGGCCATGACACTGAGGAATGCATCCAGCTCCGAGATGAAGTTGAGGAGCTTGTCAGAAAGGGGCAGCTGGGTAAATTTCTTCGACGCTAGCCTAAAGCAAGAGAAGATCGGCCAAGGGCGCTACCGTAATCAGAAACGATAAGGTCGGCCGCCTCACGGCATCATCGACGTTACTCTGGGGAGGAGCTTGGTACATCGACGGTTCATCGTCTCCCAGCAATAAAGCCAAGAGCTTGCTCCAAATTGAGAAGACCAGCATGAGATAAAGGAGGTCGTCTGGCCCATGACTTACTATCGGAGAGAACCTAGAGGAGCAACACCCCCACGATCCTAAAACGGGAATGTGCTGCGAGTAACTTCCCCTCGATAAAATTCTCTCCCAACAAATAATATTGTCTCTGGGTGCAAAAACTATGTGATGACAGGGAAGAAGCAATCGATAGTTGCCGTGTTAGGAATAGGAGGAGAACCTCGTTCTAACGCGAGCAAAGTCGAAGGCCTCGCTCACAAAGGACAAGATGGGGGGAGAGGCGTGGACGACGGTCCATATGTGCCCCCATAGTCCATTAGAAACAGAAGAAGAATCCTCATCCTAATGCGAGCAAAGTCGAAGGCCTCGTTCACAAAGGACGAGATGGAGGGAGAGGCACGGACGACGGTCCGTATGTGCCCCCATAGCCCGTTAGAAATAGGAGGAGAACCTCGTCCTAATGCGAGCAAAGTCGAAGGTCCTCGTTCACCTTAGATGAGATGGGGGGAGATGAACGACGGTCCGAATGTGCCCCCACAGCCTGTTAGGAATAGGAGGAGAACCTCATCCTAACGCGAGCAAAGTCGAAGGCCTCGTTCACAAAGAATGAGATGGAGGGAGAGGCACGGACGATGGTCCGTATGTGCCCCCACAGCCCATTAGGAACAAGGAGGAGAACCTCATCCTAACACGAGCAAAGTCGAAGGCCTCGTTCACCTTAGACGAGATGAAGGGAGACGGACGACGGTCCGAATGTGCCCCCACAGCCCGTTAGGAACAGAAGGAGAATCTCATCCTAATGCGAGCAAAGTCGAAGGCCTCGTTCACCTTAGACGAGATAGAAAGAGACGGACGACAGTCCGAATGTGCCCCCACAGTCCATTAGAAATAGGAGGAGAACCTCGTCCTAATGCGAGCACCCGCATCAACCTCGGTCAAAGGAGATAAGATCTCCTCCGAGTGACCGAGCCAACCTCGGCTGGAGAGCTTTAACTTCGATCTCAGCTAGAGATAGGATCCCTCCTAAGCGATCGGGCCAACCTCGATTGGAGAGCTTCAGCTTTGACCTCGACTAGAGATAGGATCTCTGAGCACCCATGTTAACCTCGACTGCTAGAGATAATATCGCCCCCGAGGAGCTCAACCTCCAACTTCGATCACAGCGAATGAGGCCTACCTCAACCTCGGTTGGAGATGGGATCTCCCCCAGCTTCAACATCAATATCAACTTTAGCTGAAGATAAGATCTCTCCCGAACTTCGACCTAAATCAGCACGGAGCCCAGAAGAAGACTTCGACAATCGCCTTTCTTGTACTCCCTTCCTTCGAGTTTCGAACTCGAAAGTGGGGGGGCTAGTGTTGAAGATAAATCTCGCTCCTACCGAAGTCTAGTTCGATGCTCAGCCTAATGCAACCAATAGCCATGGAAGAGCTTTAGCAGCCAGGCTTTAGCCGAACCCCCAGCGGTCAAGCTTCTTCGAACTCATTCAGCCAGTCGAACTCCTTAGCGGCCGAGCTCCTTTGGACTACCAGCAGCCGGGCTTTAGTCGAACTCAACTGTCGAGCTTCAGTCAAACTTTTGCAAGAGTCGAACTCTCTCCACGTCATTCCAGCCAGGCGCCTATAGGAGCCAAACTTCTCCCGAGCTTTTTCTTCGGTCGAACTCCTCCATAAGTCCAAGCTTCTTTGAACGAACTGTCGCCATCAGTCTACAACAGACGATGAGATTGGATGACATGGCTGCCACAACTGGCGATACCACTCTCTCCATAACCAGTCCCATGCGGCCCATGACTTGCTAGTATGGCTGTCACTATCCACCTGACGATGCCTTCCTCTCTATACCGAACTTCATGCGGCCCCAACAGCTCGCTACCAGACGGTATGACCGTCACCATCAATTAAGCTCCATCTATAAAGAATCCTTCAGATATGCCAATCTCTCGAATCTCTAATCTCTAAGCTCTCCTCTTCTTCTCCAAGCTTCGGAACTCATTTTCGAGCACTCCATTCCTGTTGGCCAGAGCTGACTTGATCGTCGGAGGGTTCTGTCGGAGCCACCCCCCCGCTGACTCCGAATGAAACTTTATTTTGCAGATCCCCGACGGCGATCTCATCGGCCTCCACTCTAGCGGATTTCGGTGATGATCAGATTCTGCGTCAACAGATAGTAAAAGAAGAATGTTAGGTTCAATCGAGTGCTAGCATGATTTTCTTAAACCTAATTGAATCTCATTCAGATTAATTGAACTGGATCAGTTCAATTGATGATCACTAGATTCAAATCCTTATTTATGTGATCCAGTTAGGTTCAATTCTGTATGATAATGGGATATGTCATTATCTCTATCACCGACATCATCGAAACTTCTTTCGATGGATCAAAATTTTTCTGATTCGAATAGCTAAAATGATCGATCATCTAAATCATTCTAATTACTTCCAAAATCGACCAGTGACACCTAGCAGTATATGGTGGCAACTCATCACAACTGAATACGAATCTCTTGATGCAGCTATCTGTGTGATTAAGTTCTTCTATCTTAAGCCTCGATCAGATTAGGGTTAAGGTGAACTCATCAAATCCTAGTTTCTGTCATATGATGTAATCAATCGTTTCAAGTCCGATGTGAAAAGCTAAATAGAAACTCTTTCTATTATTTTACTTTACCATGGCCATGGGCTTCTGGACTTGATTCTCATGATCATCATAGGGCTGCTTCTCTACCACCGAGGTAGATAGATTTCATCTTGATGCAATCTAGTTCCTACAATGAACATACTATAGCTAACATACACCTCAGAATTTCGAATGACTAGGAGACCGAGTTATGGTATAGTCAAACTATAACATCCTCAAGATGAACTGCCGATGTACCTCAGATCAAAGAATCAGACACACCACTGCAGCATCGAGTCAGTCATTGATGAGAAGGTAGACTTCCTAATGACTACTCGAGATGGTCACGCTCAGTGCCCTCGTTCTCTAACGAGTATCTATACTCTCGCTCTGGTGTCTCCACACCATACACTCAAGACTCATCTACTAAAGAGAAGTGATTGTACACCAACCTTCTGGATCAATCACCATCCTCATGATGATCTTATGGTCGGGAGCATTTTATGAGTTAATAATGATTATTCATGTCTTAAATTTTCAACTCTTGAAAATATGAATTATCATTACATTAACTCAAAGAATGTATCACAGACACTAAATACATATATGTGATAGAAAATAATCCATTTTATTGATTATAGTCAAAATTATAATTTTATTCCTAGAAGTGTATTACAAGTGTCAGCCAATTCTGACTTTTAGGACACATATATCTAACAAAATAGACCGTCCGAGTGCTTTAAGTGGAGCCCAAGTTGAGCCTAATTATTGAAACTATCGCTCTAAGGGCATTGAGCCCAAGTTGGCCAAGAATGGCATTATACACAGATTGTATTTTGATAACTAGAAATGTAAGTTCTACTGTTGACTGATAGAGCTCTTTTTCGATGGTGACTAGTAGTATGATTTCTCCTTCGACTGCTACTAAGTCAACTTATCTCAAATTATTCATCACATTCATTTTTGAGAAAGCATCATAAAACAATACGTCTGTCGAGCTTTCATTATCAACTAAAATTCTATTTACATCATATTTTGCTATCGTCATGAAAACGATGACAGCATCACTATGGGGTATCTGGACCCCCTAAACATCATTATCAAAAAAGAAAATAATATTCTTGGTGCACTATCTCTTTAGAGAGGGACTCCTGGATGCCTCCCGAGGGCCACTGTCTTGTGAAATCATATTGATAACTCCTACATTTGGCTGATTGTGCTCAGTAGCTTCATTAGGTCTCTGGCGTAGTTTTAGAGGCCGGTTTGTCTGATTTTGGGCATATTTGCCGAGGTAGTTTCGTCGAATCAAAGCCTCAATCTCGTCTTTCAATTGACAGTATTCTTTAGTGTCATGCCCATGATCTGGGTTAAAGCAGCAAAATTTGCTTTTGTTCCTTTTATCAGCAAGGGCCTTAGTGGAATTTGGATGATGGAGATATCCCTGATTCTATATCTCCATCAGTATCTATGTTCGAGGGGCGGACAGAGAAGCGTAGCGGTCGAATTTCTAAAAAGAACTTCGAAACCTCGAATTTTTTCGAGGTGGTTCACTACTGCTCTGTCGATTCTCATGTTCTTCCTCATGGGATCACTTCTTTCCCTCTTTATTCTTTTCTTCTCCTTCTTGCTCAATCTTTCTTCTTCCTTGACATGAGCATACTTTCGGATTCGATCTAGCATTGCTTCATAGTTTTTCGAAAAGTTTTTATTGAGAAAGAGGTTAGACGATAACTCCTGAGTCATTGCTTTAAGATTGACATCGCCACAGACTCATTAAAATCTTTTACTTCAAGAATGGCTACATTAAAATGGGCTACTCACGAAGGGATTCACCCTCCTATTGCGTCATGAAAAATAGACTGTTCGAGTGCTTTAAGTGGAGATGGTTGCTTCCGAAATAGGCTATAAAGAATCTACTTAGTTGATCAAAAGAGAAAATGGATCTAGGATGAAGTTCAGAGAACTATATCCTTGCAGATTTCTTGAGGGTGATGAGGAAAGCCATGCAGAGAAAAACGCCAGACGCGTCCTAGAGCCTCATTACATCTTTATATCCCTCAAGATGATCTCGGGGATCTGTGGAACCGTCAAATGGTTCCAGGGGAGGCATTTTGAACCGGGTCGGGATCGATTCACTCAAAATTTTAGCAGAAAAGGAGGAATGAGGTGGAAATCCCTTTTATTCTAAGATGGTTTTTGAGTTGTACCTTTTTTAGTTTCTTCTCGAGATCTTGAAGCTTCTATTCAAGATCCACCTCTCGCAGTAGCTTCCTACTACAGATAGTTGATTCAACTTTAGAAGAGTACTCCTCTTGATCAAGAAAGTGCTCTTGGTGAGGTTCATGGGGAATTAGAAGATGGCTGGCTCGTGACGTAGCTTCACGAGGAGCAAATTCTTGCCTTCGCTCAGTTGCACAGCATTGATGAGAGCCTGAACTTGCTGTACTAGGAGATTGAATTATTGTGAATCCATCATCGCTAGAGGATGGGACTAGACTATCTTCGAAAGAGCTCCAGGAGAAGATGGAGTTAGATTCTGTGCTTTCTTGCCCATTTTTCATAAAATTTATGGGTCAGGCCTTTCCTCTAGTGCCAATTTATTACTGCAAGGCTTCAGATGGTTGAGAAGAAATCACGTTGAAGAGTTGGTTGGATAGGATTGATGTTGATCGTAGGTCGACCTGTAAGAAAAATCCAAGAATCAGTAAAGTACCCTCCAATTTAGGATCCTCCAATGCTTAAATTAGCTAAAGCCTTGAGAATAGATAGTAAAAATAGAAAATGGAAAGACAGGATGAGGAGGCTTTTAGCAAAAAAAAGAGTTCGATCTTCCTTCAATGGAGAAGTCGAGAATTAATTTCAATAAAGTTTCGACTCTGCGAATCTTCTCCTGAACTTACTTTCTAGAAGGGTATCCTTTCCCTCCATTTATAAAGGAGATTGCTTCGGTCTTAAGGAGAGTTTGTTAGGCCGTTAGTTTGTTAAGGCCAGCTGAGCTGCAGTTGTTGGCCATTTCGTCTTATTGGTAGTTAGTTATAATACAGCTGGAGGAGAACTGTAATTGGGTTGGAGCGTCATTGGTACTTAGCTGGCTTTCGAAGAATGTTGAGATCGGCAATTTACCGATCTAGTTAGTCCGATGAAATCGATAGTATATCGACCTTGGTATCAACGAATGAAGTATTGCCATAGGATTGTGATATTAGGGTATTACTGATCCTGGTCTGAACTTCGCTGTGGTCGATCTGCTACCAATTTGATTTTGATTAGTTGATCTGATCAGCTGGCTGTCAATCTGGATACCAAGTCGATCTTTTTTCGATCTGGGATCAATACTTGTTATTATTTAATGCTCATCTGGGATGATGATCCTCCTGATGATGCCATGTGGTTACCAGGGATTATCCATATCAACAAATAGTTTTGAAGGGAAGGAGGGATTTGAGCTTTTCAAATAATATGGCCTGCTTGAGATGTGAACCTTATTTTAATCCATCCGAAATCCAACCGAATTTGACACTTGAACGATGCCTAATCTACAATAAACTTGCTCTAACCAGGCCCACTTCTACGTGAATCCAGCCTGACTCTTGAATGGATAGGGTTTGGATGAATCCCGGGTGGAGTAGGTTTGGGCTGCAGATACCCAAACTCAACTTGCCTATTCATATTATTACTAATGAAGCAGGAAAGAAAAAGGTGGAAAAAAAAAAAAAAAAGGATATATAAGATATTCTAATAGCTAGCTAAAGTCTAACACCGATTTCACTTTCCATCATTTTAAGTTGGGTGGATTTGATTGGTCCCAACGGAAAGCGACAAATGCACATGAGGCAGCCTGCAGTCTTAATTTCATGTACCCCATGCCTGCCAATTGGCATCCCTCAACTGAAACATGCTTGATGGCTAAATCTTGCTGTCATCTACGCCGGGAAAAAAATAAAAAAATAAAACCAAAAGCAGAGCAGCATAAAGCATCCTATCCGACATCAAGTCAAATAACGGTGAAGAACACACCCACAACAATCGGATCTGATCAAATATATATTGAATTAAATATAAATTAAATAAAAAAAATATATTATTTAAATTTATCTATTTATTAAATTAATTAAAAATTTAAATCTAAATTTAATATATTTATTAAATAGATAATTTGATTCAACCTACGTAACATATTTATTAAATAGATCAATCAAGCTAAACAAATTAAATAGATTAAATAAAATTTTAATAAATTAGACATGTTAAGAAGGTCGTATTAAATTGGATATAAATATATTAAGTAGATTTTAAATAGATTAAAGAAGTTTTAAATGGATTAAATGGCTTTGCTGACTCAATTAGATTTAAATATTAAATAAATTAAATAAATTAAATATTTAAAATCAATTTTAATTTAAATATTAAATATATTAAATAAATTAATATATTTATGGTCCAAACTCATTTAATCTAAATCCTGACTTTCTTATGATAGTTCAAAGATAAATCGAATGATAGGTCGGATCATATTCTGTCATATTAACTCAATCTAAGTTAACTAATTAAGCATTCTTGTTAATCAAAGAGGCATACGTGCTAGAAAAACAACAAATAGACACTTAAAGCAACATAGTAAAACTTACATCATGATATTGCATCAAGTTGAAAATAATTTTTTAAATTTTTTTTATAATTTTCTAAATTAGATTTCTTTGCTAAACGATCTCCCGCTCCTAACCTCTCAAACTCTTTCTAATACTAAACATGTGGTCATTAGAATTTTTTACCAATCTTCTCTTCCAACAATTCTAATCTCTTTCCTCCTATGCAAATCTTAATCCTAAAATCTACTAGCTCCATCACATCAATAACCTGTGATCGTTGGTTTCCAATTATCATTTTTACAATATTAATAACTAATTACTTTAAAATATTTGAAATTTGAATTTGAGTTAGTTTTATGTTTGTCCAAAATCGTTATCAGTGACATGCCTTATCACATATACTACAACCAACCATGAACTGCCAAATTTTGAGGTGCGGTAGAAGAGCCGCATATCAACTATATATATCAATTTTTTCAGCGCAAAATTTCCACAACAATTGCTCCCCTTGGAATCAGGTCTCCTTCCCGTACAAATCAAGCCCTGGGAAAATGGTCACGTACCCTCACATGGTCACCCTATTTCTAAGAAACAGCACCGGCTCCGGGAGAAACAAGCTGCCAATAATTCCACTAAGGCGATAAACCCCACATGAGAGAGGACATACGATAACAATTACAAATGGCTCAATGGAAAGCCAGTAAACCACCCCTCCCGTTCTCTCTCTTTTTCCTGCCCTTCCTCCATCCTTCCTCCATCAGTCCACCCAACTAACCCACTAAAAAACTGTGAAAATGGAATCAAGTCAAAGAAGATAAAATCCTAGAGAGAGACCAGAATCCTCTTACAGAAAAAAAAAACAAGAGAAGAGGAGACTAAAGAGAGAAGGGGATCCCAAATCAAGCACCAAAATGGCCGGACTCCACCTCTCTTCCATCCTCCCAAACCCCAACCGCCGGACTTTGGCCTTCATTTTTTTGACCGCCCTCCTCTGCCTCCTCTCCTACCTCCTCGGCATCTACCAAAACTCCCGCTCGACCCTCCCTCCCCCTCTCCCCGCTCAACGCGCCGCCGCCGATTGCCTCCTCCGCCCACTCCCCGCCCCTCCTCCTCCGCCGGCGCCGACCTCGACTTCCTCCCCCGCCACTCCGCCGCCGCCGCCCTCCCCCGGCTCCCGGATGGCGACCTCCTTCCGATCCCCTTCTGCGCCTCCAACTTCACCGACTACTGCCCCTGCCAAGACCCCACCCGCGAGCGCCGCTTCCCCATGCACAACCTCGAGCACCGCGAGCGCCATTGCCCCGCCCCCGACGAGCGAGTCCGCTGCCGCATCCCCCGCCCGGAGGGGTATCGGACCCCTCTGCCGTGGCCGGCCAGCCGCGACCGTGCCTGGTTCGCCAACGTGCCCTCCAAGAAGCTCAGCATCGCCAAGGCCGAACAGAACTGGGTCCGGGTGGAGGGGAACTGGCTGGTGTTCCCCGGCGGCGGGACGTCCTTCTCCCAGGGTGTGAAATGGTACGTTGACCAGATGGCCAAGCTCTTCCCGCTGAAGAGCGGGGAGGTCCGGACGGTTCTTGATATCGGGTGCGGGGTGAGTCGAAATTTCGTTCATCTGCTTCTATGTATGCTAAATTTTAGATCTAATGTCTAGTATATTTGATCGCTTTCATCTCTGATCTTACTTAATTCTTAGCTCCAATGTGTCTGTTCTAGTGTTCTTAGCTCGTGCGATGTTACTTAACATTATACCAGCTCTGTTTTCCTGTCTTCATTTTTGTTGTCTTAGGCATATATAACGGTTGTACGTATGAAGAGAATTACAAAGATGTCAATTTGCTCTCTTCACAATCTCACTTCGTTTATTTGCATGCCTGTTATTATTATTATTAGTTTGTCCTTTTGTTTCGTTTTTCCTGATTTTTGGGCCGGTTTGTTGCATAGTTTCTTGCTAGATCAGGTTATTTTGAAGACTTTGTCCCGTTAACTTCACTTCGGTTTTTGTAAGTCTGTTGGCAATATTTCTGCTGGAGACTACACGTTTGTATTGTTGTCATTTGGTGTCAAGTGATGCGTCGTGGCTGCTAACTTTCTTTTTACTTGGACAGTCGTATGATGCATCTGAATTGCCAATCAAGTGATCCAGCTTCATGTGTTAGAGAGAGAGGAACTTGTGTAGGCTTATGAAAGTATTCCATGTTTCCTGAAAAGTAGAAAAAAAACATGCCTATAGCTTTTATCTCTCTTCCTATCTTCCATGCACTTGATTGTTCTCCAATCTTTTTGAAATGGTGTATTAGATCTCTTTGCCTTGTCACTTTGGTTCCTACCTTTTAACCCATTTCCTTTATTCTTTTACATATTCTCTCTCCATTCATTATTTTTGCGTTTCTGTTATGCCCCTAACTTGCTTCTAATGACCTATGAAGATTATTAAATTACAGAAGCCTTTTTATTAATATTTGAGGTCATGGGAGCAATGTCTAACTGTCTCTCTATATTCAAGTCTTCTAACATCATTGCTTTTGGTCTTTCAACTTTATTCTTATTAAATCATGTGGAGGCTTCCAATACTAATTTTCTTGTAAAAAATTGAGCATTTATCAAATCATGGGGGGCTTTTCCTTGAATGGTTTTGAGATCATATGTTGATTTTTGGTTATTAGTATGTGCTAGAGAGTCTTCTAACTTCATTTTCTTTTATTTCATTGAGGAAGTTCTTTCTTATTTAGTCGAGTCATTCTTAGTATCATTTCTTGTGAAGAGGAAGGAGAGGGTTGACTGAGAGTACTGAAAACACCTTGTACTGTGTGTTGTACCCAGCACAGCATGTATACTGCTATATTGTGGCAACATCTAGAGTAGCACATGAAGATATGCAAGTGTGAGAGAAGCCACCTTCTTCATTTGTGGGCAGTATTCTTCATTTTTATTATACATTAAATTTAACTGCTGTATACTAACTTACAGACCTTATTTTAGATAACTACCCTAAATTTAGTTAGTATCTACCATCCATTCTAGTTTTCTGATGATTGATGTTTGGCACTATATAGATAGTTTCTTGTAATTTGTCTCACCAACTATGATCATGCAACTATTTTCTAGTTAACCACACAAGAAAGCTCAAATTTCACAATCAAAATTACAGAGGAACATGAAACTAGGTTTTCATATTATCAACTAATCATAGGTGACTTTCACATACTGTTGGTACTATTGAATTACTTATATGTTTTTACTATCAATGGTCTATATACTGTGGTGTAGTTTAATTTCTAATCATCAGTCTGATGTAGAAAACACCTTTTTGTCACCACATTGTCTAATTTGTAGATCATGCCCTCATGAAAATACCTCCAAAAGAATGATGAGGTTTCAGAATTGTCTCAAATATAAACAGGGTTATTCAGGATCATCAGGCACAAGGCACTAGCTCAAACCATAGGTAAGTTAAAACCTTACAGATATGTCCACTTCATGAAAGAAGGAAATTTAATACCTTCACAAGCCAATAAGGACAATAAGCCAAGTTGAACTAATCATCTTAGACATCTCCTTTTCATCGAATCTGACAAGAAATTTTGCAATTTGTGGAGTAATTTTTCACAAAGAACAAAATGATTCAGAGTAAGATTTTCTAGTTTATTATATCTGTTTTCATATTTGATGAGTGGTTATTTGTTTTCTTGCCCTTCCACAGTTCTCTTCGGACTGCTTAAAAGCAGTATAGCTGATTTGGTTGGACCATTACCACTATGCTGCTGCCAGTTTGTCCTTGTTGATATTGACAAGGAAACAGAGATGCAGGGATAATTTCTCTAGATGATCAGCCTTAGAAATTGAGAATCTGCATGTCTCTTTTTCTTAACAAGAATACCTCTCCCTTCCTATGGTTAGGATCATTAATGCAGTTGCAGTGGGTGGAAAATTTTTTTTTGATAGACAGGGGTTTTAGCATGCAACTACTTTTTCTAACATTGTACAGCCATTACTTTTCCATCTGATGTCCTAGTGGGGAATCTTCTGAAGTAGACTTGATGAAGATTTTGTTTGCTTACTTTAGTCTGTTAGGTAAATCTCAACTTTTTGTAGGATGTTTTTCCTGTTGCATTCTTATAGAACCAACACTTTTCATTTCTAGAAAGTTCTGACCATTAAATATGAGTGGCAGTGCATCTTGGAGAAAGTTGTAGAAGGGAATTTTGATGCATTTTGATCTATAAACTTGATTCTTTGTTAATGTTGGGTTTGTCGTTTTGAGTAATTTTGGAGGTATTGGTAGGTGAACTCTACCCCTCCAAGGAAATGAGTAGTGGTCCAAATGTTTGTGACCCTTGATACATCCTTAGCACACCCAAATCTTTCTCGCGATATAATAGGTGTATGTTTTGTGATTGTTGCATAGCAAATCAAACACCATTTGTGAGTCTGACTGTGTCAGCTCAGGTGGGTGATAAAAATTTTCTAATTACTTTGATCTGATATTAGTCCAAAAATCAGGTTTCATATCTCAGTTATACTGCAGAGCTGGTGACCAGTGCATGGGTAACCATATGCTCTTTAAGATGGTAATCTGTCCTCACCATGCATGGCTGTTAGCCAAATTTTGTCTTTAAGATATAGCCAGTCCAATCTAAGGGTGTGTATGATCCTACAAATAATGTGAGATCAATTACCAAAACAACTCTGAGGACCATTTATGGTCTGCCTTCTACAAGTTGTCTAAATATTCAGAACAGGTTTTGTGATTTAAGTTGGGTTTAAAATTTGGGAATTAAGCAAAAGCAACTCAGTGCTCCTATTGAAGGTTTTTAAAACCAGCTGGAATGTGATAGTACG
This sequence comes from Cocos nucifera, assembly GCA_006176705.1. Classification (NCBI taxonomy): domain Eukaryota; kingdom Viridiplantae; phylum Streptophyta; class Magnoliopsida; order Arecales; family Arecaceae; genus Cocos; species Cocos nucifera. The sequence goes on along the minus strand of QRFJ01000255.1, from coordinate 1,242,571 downwards.
GACAGTACCATACAATTTTGGCATTAAACTGGCACTGGTATGCAGTGGGTTGATACAGGACACATTCTCGTACCATATTTCCTGGTAGCAACCTGTTTTTCAAGGACTGGTATGCCCTCAGTTGCTGGTTCTTAAAGCCTTAGTCCAACTGGTGGTTGTTGCCTTGAGATTCACACCAGGGTAAAATCCACCAAACTTGGGTGGACTGCACTCACCTTCTCTACAGTGTATTGCAGCTATCTGATAAAATTCACGTTGGTCTAATAAGCCCACAAACCATATATGTCAGCGCTAATGACATAACAATTCCAAGCTAAGGCTAAGGTTTAAGCTAAGAAAGAGAGTAAGGGGCTCACATCATCCCACGGTTAGGCATTAAATTCAACCAAGAGTCGGAGGGTGATAAAGGAAAAGTTGCTTATGGTCTAAGAAAAGTGAGTGCCAAATTGATTCAGTCTCTAGTTGACCTATTCATAAAACCACATTACTTTAACAATGATTTAAAACAACTTATTTCCATCACCACCAACATGCATTTGCAAGCCAAATTATTGACTTCGATTGCACATGTATTCCAGGAGGAAGCGTCGCTAAATTCTATCCTAATTTTTGTAGATTTATTTAGATTATTTTATTTTGTTGGAAATCCTAATTTTGTTAGGACTCCGTGACAAGAGTTCTATTAGGGTTCAAGTCAGGAATTAGACTTTTGTTAGGTTATGTTTTTGTTTCTCTATTTAAAGGCTCCACTTGTGTGGAAAAAAGCAGACCTGAATAATTGATAGAGAAAAGCAGACCTGAATAATTGAGTGAATTAAATTTTTGAGCTTTGTTTCTTTTTTCATTTTTTTTTTCTTCTAGTTTTGCATCAATTTGGTATCAAAGCTTCACGGTCTCGATCTCCGTCTTTTTTTCGGCTTCACGGCGATTCATCTCTTTCAGCTTGATCATCCTCCTATCTCTTCCTTCCCTCTCTCTCTCTCTCTCTCTCTCTCTCTCTTCCATCGTGATCAATCAATAATAAAAACAAAAATCATCTTTCCCGACTTTCCCTTCCCCTTTCGGTCTGTTTCTTTCTTTCTTCCGAGTCGCACCCCTCCACATCGCTGCTTTCCTTGCCGATAATAGCCATCACTGCCGACCGTCGCCAACATTCGCCTCAAATCTCCCTCCTCTGCTTGCCATCGATGCCATCTCCGCCGCCTCATCCCATCGTCGGCCAACCACCATCGTCAATGCCTCCCTGCCGACGTCAGGGTTCTTCCTTCCAATCCCCATCGGGAGATTCAATCAGGTGAGAGGCCCAAATCAATCACCTCCCCCTTGTCGCAGCCCACCCCGACCCCGACGATCACGTCTTCACCTTCTTTGCTGCCAACCGTCACTGCTGCATCACCAGCCCTTCCAGCTGCCGCAACCCGCTTCTCCATCAGGAGTTTCGATCGAGTGAGGAGCTTTCAACACCCCTCCCATCGTTTGCCGCCGACGCAAACATCCTCCTGTTTTCCATCGTCGGTGTTTCCTTTCTTGTTCCCGATCTCCCACAGGAGGTTCAATCAGTCGGGAGGTGCCAACTGCAGGTTGATCGGACGACCACAAGCCACCGCCGGCCGACCACGAGCTACTCTGCTTTCATCACCGTCCAAGCCTCATGCCGGAATTCTCCTCCCTCCGCGGCGTCGAGCCCGAACGACAGCATCCTAACCCTTTTCCCTTCCGGTCGTCACTGTCACCCCATCACCGGACCACCGTCGCTATCGCTCCAGTCGACAACGCCATATTTGCCGTCGTTCTTCTTGCTCGCTGGTTGCTGGAACCCGTGGAAGCCCTCGTCCCATCTCCGGCTGTGGCACCATTTTAAAGACTCCACGCAATCCACAGACCACTGCTCAGGCGGTGTATAGACCGCCCAGTCTGTAGACCCGGTCCACGGACCCCCAAAAAAAAGGAAAGTTTCTCTGAAAAATAGGAGAAAAAAGAGAGGAAAAAGAAAAAAAAAGTCTCTCTAATTTAAAAAAAAGAGGAAGTTTATTGGAGACTCTTTGTCCTCAATCTATAAGCTTTATAAGGAGGTATTTAATTTCGTTTGGTGAAAGGTATAAGTTCCTTCATTAAATTTTGAATTTTTTTTAAAATCTTTGGATAATTTAAATTGCTTAGGCTCTTAATTTTGTTCCTTTTCATATTTTTTCATATACTGTTTTTTACATCAAATATCCACATATCTTATTATTATATGAATCAGAAACATAAATATTAAGTTGGACTCTATAATTTTACTATGAGCATCATAGTTAAAATTTTTAATTAATTTTAAATTTTTTTTATCATGGCTATTGGTAATCTAAAAGATGCACAAACTGCAATAAAAAATAAATTTAAATCTATCAAAAATACCTAAACAGCCTTCCAAGGAACTTTAAACCAAAATTGTCAGTCATTAGACCGACTTCGTACTGAGATTAGAAAATTTCGTACTGATCAGATAAATATCCATAAAGATATAATAAATTTCATACATCAGAAGATAGAACATCAATTATCCCTAAGAGAGTCAAGAATAGGCAAACAACCTCTAGAAAATGATTTTCCTAATAATCAATTTATTTATCGATCTCTTTCACGAAATTTTAAATCTACTGATGGCTAGAGTCATTTCATGTACGCTAGTCAGGCACCCTCAATCTATATAACAGCCCCTCCGATTATCCACCACTTCACGAACAATTTTGAGGGTTCTCACTATTATAAGGTAGATGAACATGATAGAAAAGGCTATGAAGGAAAAGTAAAGCCGCCACATTCCACATTTAGAAATCTAGACAGTCTATTAGGTATGCACGAAACCTTGAAAGCTATAGACCTCAAGGACAACAATATAAAGCATATCCAAACAAACATGAAGATTTAGAAGAATCACTAGAAGAGGTTAAGGTTGAAGTAGCCTCTTACGATGGTAGGTTAAATTCCGTCAAACCTAGCATATTCCAACCTGTTAGAAAAGATAAGAATTCTCTTCAACCTTCAAATCAAAAAAGTTGTCACATTTTGTCTCATAAAGAATTTGAAAAAGAAAATGAAGAATCTGGAACAATATTAGCTGTCCTTCCTAGGAATGAGATTCAACCAACCTCAGACTTCCAAGATAATCCACCTTTCGAAATTGAGCAATTAAAAAAAGAATTTAAGGATGTAACCCTAGAAAGCATATCCGATGACCTACTCCCATGCGTGACGTCCAACATGCTATTGATTTAGTCCTAAGGTCACAAACATTTAGTCTTCACATTATAGGTTAAATCCTAAGAAACGTGAAAAAACGAGAAAATAAGAAGTAAAGAAGACTATAGTTCTAGTTGATGATCGATTAGCACATTTTATTTCCTGTCAAAAGAATTCTGATATTTCTTTTATTACAAAGTTATTCTTTAAAGAGGACGTTCGACTTCATGATTTGTCTTCTTCCATAGTATCCGACCATAATATCAAATTTATAAGTTATTTCTGGAAAATCCTTTGAAAACTATTTAGGACAAATTTAAATTTTTCTTCATCCTTTCATCCACAGATTAATGGTCAAACAGAGGTTGTAAATAGTAATCTTGGTAATTTACTTAGGTGCCTAGTTCGTAATAAACTTGGGATATGAAAATTGTCATTGTCTACCACAGAATTTGCCTATAATAATTCAGTAAATAGGTGTACTAGTAAAAGTTCTTTTAAAATTATTTATGATTTCAATCCCTGTCAACCTATTGATCTTATTTTCTTACTTATAAATAACCGTACTTTTGAATATGTCACTTCTTTTACTAAACACATTAGACAAAAGATTGCTATGAGTACTGAAAAATATAAACTTGTTGATAATACTTACCGTAGAATAATGGAGTTTAACGAAGGTGACTATGTGAAGGTTCGTATTCGTCATAAACATTATCTTCGAAATTTATTCAAAAAGTTATATATCCGAGCCACTGATCTATTTCAAATTTTTTATAACTTGGGCCTAATGCATATTTTATAGAATTACTTTTTGATTTAAAATTTAATCCAAGTTTTAATGTTGAGGTCTCGCTACCTTATCGAGGCACGTTCGAGCCTCCTACTATCCATGCAGGTGATTGCAGGGATCAAACTCCATCTCCTCCAGTGCCAGTGCGAGTTCCAGTTCTTCTGTCATTTTTTTTAGTTTCATCAGATCTAATTGAGCACATTATTACAGATGAGATTGTTTGATGAAGGATTTCGAAGATTTTTTATCAAATGGCACGACCATCCAAACTCAGATGCTACTTAGATTCTCGAGGAAAAACTATGACGTATTGATCCAGATATTTTAGAAGATTACATCAATTCCTCGTCAGAGGCGAGTTCTTTCCAGTCAGGAGGGAATAATAGAAATCAGGGATTGCGCACGTATTCTAGTAGAAAGCATTGCTAAATCGTAATCCTAATTTTTGTGGGCTTAACTTTTATAGATTTATTTAGGTTATTTTATTTTGTTGAAAATCCTAATTTTGTTAGAACTCTGTAACAAGAGTTCTGTTAGGGTTCAAGTCAGGAATTAGACTTTTGTTAGGTTATGTTTTTGTTTCTCTATTTAAAGACTTCATCTGTGTGGAGAAAAGTTGACCTAAATAATTGATTGAATAATTGAGTGAATTAAATTTTTGAACTTTGTTTCTTTTTTCAATTGTTTTCTTCTTTCTTTTCTTTCGGTTTTGCATCACTTCTAGCTACTGGGACTTCACAAGCCCAAGGATTAGGGTTCAATTAATCTCCACCCTTTTTCTCAAGTCCAAATATTAACTTGGTTCTTAGTTCATAGCAAAATTTGGTAGCATTTCCCTCTAGTTCTGGTGATTTGTCAAGATAGAGCTATGAAAATAGCTCAAATAAAAAATCTTTGACTTCAAATTTTAAGAACAGCACCAGTTGAACAACTCCCAAGTAGAGAGTTCTGATTTCAAAAGAACAACTTTTATGGAGAGAGCTTTTGAGGAAGAGAGCTATGCTCCCGGTCAGAATTTTAGGATGGATGAGAGTTCTGATATCAAAGAACAACACTTAAGTAGGGAGCTGTAGAGGAGGAGATCTTTTCTTTCAATCAGAATTATAGGGTAGATCGGGCTAGAAAAAATGGGAAGAGACAGGAGAAGCAAAGGGAAGGCTGCTCTCTCTCTCTCTCTCTCTCTCTCTCTCTCTCACACACACACACACACACACACAATTCAGATTTTTTCTTACTGTTTTGGGCTCCACATCCCTCAAGTCTTCCAGGAAAGGGCTTTAGCCCATCTTGGATGAGGTTGGTCACTTGACTGGTGGCCAGGAGATATGTCAGCTTGTGGACTGAGGCCGATAATAGTCTAACTAAGTTTTAGCTCAACCTGCTTAAAGGTGTAGAATCGACCTGAACTGACCCAAACCTAACCTGAACATGATCTATTGGACCAAACCTGATTTTGGTTGATCAATGTCAAAAGGAATTGGCTTTATTTCACCAAAATTTGCACAAGTGGGGAATGGCCCATAGCCTCATGCTTGTTAGCATGCCTCGTAACTAATGAGACATGCAACTACTGGAAAACAAATGCAATGTCCGGTTAAAAAACCTTTATTTTGGAACACAAGCTCCATTAAAACTAAAACCAACAGATTGAGTATGGATCAAATGCTTGGAGTTTGAAAAGTTAAATGATTAAATGCATGAACTAGGCTCACATATGGCTAGTGTTTAGTTTGTTTTCAATTAGTATTTAATAAAAAAGGGTAACATATTGGCAGACTCTGGGCAGTTATATTCTTGATTATTGAATCAGTAATGGCAGGTTTGTGCATCAACAAATATGATGGGAGTATTGATTAAGTTCTGAATTTGTCTCCTGTGCATAATAATACTCATGTTGTTTGGCAAATAATTCTCCCTCTGATGGGGCCCTTTCTGCTAACATCTTGCAGAACCAATTCATTTATGATTTTTATTGCATTTGCTACTACAGGAATACCATATTAGCTTCATAAGTTAGACCATACTGGTCACAGTGTTTATGTGATGCTGATGTAGTCTGTTGATATTTTAGTTTGCTGTTTTTCTCTCTTCATTTGCTTATTTTCTGAACTGTATCTTAGAATACTTCTGATTCTTTATAATTGATCAACGCCTAAATAGGTTGCCAGCTTTGGTGGCCATCTGCTGGACTATAACATTTTAACATTGTCTGTTGCACCAAGAGATGTGCATGAAGCTCAAGTACAGTTTGCCCTTGAACGTGGACTGCCTGCCATGCTCGGAGTCCTAAGTGTTCACAAGCTACCATATCCATCAAGGTCCTTTGATATGGCGCACTGTGCAAGATGTTTGATCCAGTGGGCTGGTTTTGGTAACTACATCAATATCCTGCATTTACAAACTATACTCTCCTCTAAACTTTACTCAGTTTGTCAAACTTGCACCCTCTACTGTCACAGCCTGGTGGCAAGGATATTTTGAAGCTTAATACTTGTAGGCAATAAGAATACCTTTAATTCTTTTGACTCACCCAAGATACAGAAAATATAATATGAAGGGCCAAGGACTCTTTCTGATTGGAAAATTGTCGCTATTATATTGTACGAACAAAATGGTATATGTGATGAAATGGGCACTGCATAAATTGAGAATTTTACTGAACTATCAAAATCCAAATTATGACAAGCAAATCTCTTTGTCATGTTTTTCTTTCCTAACATAATTTAAGTGATTTGAGGAAATATAGCTGATTATTTGATATTTTTTAAAAGTTCTGGTATCTTGCTTCATAGAAAAATAATGTTGTTGGTGAAGTGCTATCTTCTAACTTTTGTATAGCTGATTCCCAGATGGGCTGTATTTGTTGGAGATTGACCGGGTTCTTCGACCTGGTGGGTACTGGGTTTTGTCAGGGCCACCGATCAATTGGAAAAGATTACACAAGGGTTGGCAGCGGAAGCCTGAGGATCTACAAGCAGAGCAGAATGCTATAGAGGATCTTGCTAGACGACTTTGCTGGAAGAAGGTTTCTGAGAAGGGCACAATTGCAGTGTGGAGAAAACCAACTAATCATCTTCACTGCTCCAAAAAGTCCAAGATTTTGAAATCTCCACCTTTTTGTGAAGGAACTGACCTGGATTTTGCTTGGTTTGATTCTCTTCTCTCCTCTACTCTCTGAATGTACCTAAACTTGAAAATATATATACTTCTTTGTACTTAACTTTGCCATGTAATATTGGTCCTACTGTTCCCATCTCCTGGAAGTCATAACTAGCATCGTCAAGTCAAAATCAAGTTTTGTAGTTAGCATTAGAGAAATGCTGGACACTTGCATTTTCCTATGGTTCTGTTGATGACACCTGAATTTACTCCCACTTCGGATATCAATTTTGTGTGGCTTAGAGACTGTTTGTTAATTGGTTCACGTCTCATGTATTATTTAATAGGTACCATGCTTGTGAGGTATGATATAAAATTATTCAAGCAGTGGGGGGTATTACATTGTATCACATTCACATAGCATGTTACATTATGGTGTGGATTGATCCACAATAACACCAGTATACTCTGTTACTGTTTCTCTTTGTATTTTTCTGTATGATGATGTGTAACTACGTGGCTGCATTTATGGTTCTTAGCTTGCTTTTTCTCGCCTGTCAATTGAAGTATTGGATACATGTATATCACATACATTTTAGCTTAGCATTTCTAAGTATTTATATGATCTGTCATAGTTTTAATTGAAAGTTATTTTTCCCTTTTTTATATGATTAAGTATATTGTTTTTTCATTTTTATGTGTCATACATCTTTAGGTGGGGTGGATATTTCAAGACCAGTTCATTAGCCACAAAAAGAAAATCTTTAAATTGTCTAGGATGCAAATTTGTTTAGTTGGGTTGAAAACCATGTTTGAGGGTTCAAAATTTGTCTCTTTTCCACTAAAACATAATTGAAAGTAGCATATATATTTCTGAGCTTTCTCCATTGTAAGTGTTGTGCATATTCCTTAGTATCAGAGTTGCCAGATTGCAACATGGTAGTTACAATACAAGTCATGGTCTATTTATGTTGGCAGTGGTGTGGGAAAATGTGGTTGTTATAACATCGTTCTACATTTGCCAGACTGTAGGATGCTATTGAGCACAAGTTGTTTTCAATTTTTTCAGTGTTGACATTTATAAAGCATTTGTTACCTTGTCTAAGAATCATAATATATTTTGCTTATCATTTTCCTTTTGGTTTGTTATAAACAGGTCATTAGATGCAAATAGAATTTAGTTTACACTCCCTAACAAGAGAGTTATTTCATGTATAACAGGTATAAGAAGATGGAGTTATGCATTACTCCTCTGCCAAAGGTGAAAGTAGCTGAGGATGTAGCTGGTGGTTCTCTTGAAAAGTGGCCTAGAAGACTGAATGCTGCACCTCCAAGGATAACCACTGGGAAAATAAAGGGGATAACAATCAAGACCTTCAATCAGGACAATCAAATATGGAACCAAAGAGTTGTGCATTATGAGGCATATTTGAGCTCTCTCAAAGAGGGTAAATACAGAAACATTATGGACATGAATGCTGGTTTGGGAGGTTTTGCTGCTGCAATGTCCAAATATCCAGTTTGGGTCATGAACGTCATTCCTGCAGATGGAACAAACAGTACTCTCGGTATCATCTATGAGCGTGGACTTATTGGAACATACATGAACTGGTATTCTGCTTTTGCCAATGAAAAGCTTTTCTTTATATCATTTGAGAAAAAGGTTTATGGATTCTATAAGATAGTGTTTGGTTGTGGAATTTGGAAGGGATATCCCTTGTGCATTTAGAGGGATAGGTCTATTCCGCAGAATAGGAGTGTTATGGCATTTGGAGGGAGAAGTGCAGGAAATAATGTGCATTTAATATGTATGGGATTTTGAGATGTTATGGATTTTATCACAAGACAAAATTGTCCTCCTACTGTTTATATAATGAAAAGGGTGCAAAGGTAATTGAAGGGGATAATGGCAACACTATTCCATGGTATAATTCCCTCCAAAATTGGGGAATAGAATTATGCCATGTGGGCCACTTACACCCCATATGTTAGAAGGCGTTATTCTGCCCCCTTTTCTGGTGTGTGGCAAGGATATTCTCCACTTATTCTGCAACCAAACAGCCCCTAAGGGAATAAATTAGGCAGTTATCAACCTTAATATTGAAACTCATAGGAATATCAAAAGAAACAGTTTTGGAAAGACTCTAGATGTTTGACATGGTTAGTGGTGACAAAAACACTTCAATCTTTCTTTTTATGCTACTTTGAGTCACCTCTGACCTAATATCATGACTTGTTCCCTCTTCAAGAGAATGCTTTGACATTCTGTGTTTTGGATGCCTCCACATTATTTTCGTGTACCATCAAAATTTTTTGAACTCCCCACCCCCACTCCCCAGCAAAACCACCAGAACAAACAGCACACACGCCCACGTGCGCACACACACAAAGGAGGAAGGGAGGAGACAAAACCTGAAGTTTGTTTTCTGTGAAAAAACTTTTAACTTTGTTCCCTTACAAAAATGAAAAAATAACTGACCTTTGTGGGGAATTTTAAAATGTCTTAAGAGGGATTTTTGTTATGTTTCCTAATATTGAGTTGACAATTCATGTCCTGACAATACCAGCATATCCTGCTAGTATTGTACCATTCAAAGAAGAAAACGGAACCCAGGATGGATCGGTCATCTCTTGAATTGGGATGTCCTGATTGTCCTGGGTGCAACTCGACATGGGTGGAGCAGGTTGCAATTTTTTATTTTTTTCCTTTTTGTTCTTGTGGTTGATGACTGATTTTGTTCGCCCCAATCATGTCATCTCACGCTAGTTCCACACCGTCCCAGGTGCAAACAGAGATGGACTGGTTACCAAGATTTAAACCCTTGATTGGTTGCATATAAAGAGCACTAAAAGGATCTTAATGTTCATGATTTCTCATCTATTTTGCAGTCTTCTGAAATCAGTTTAAGACTTCAACGGAATGTACATTTTATAAGTTGACATTGTTATATATGCTCTATTGCAGGTGTGAAGCTTTCTCTACTTATCCCCGCACATACGATCTAATACATGCTAATGGGTTGTTTAGCATGTACATCAATAAGTAAGTTTTCTACTTCATTCCCTTTGTTCAAAAGTACATGTCGTTTCTAGTCCCAGAGAGCCATGCAGATAAAAATAAGCTTATATTGGTAAGTGTAGCTAATTCATTTCACTTACATCTTTATTCATGTTTGAATATGAATATGATGACAGAAAAGAAACTATAATAGTCTCTGTACTCTAAAGTTTGGTTTGCTGTCTCTTGGACTGGTTCCACAAGTGATTTTTTATCCAAGTTCACTATTTAACGGTGATTGGAGCATGAATATGCCAAATTTTACCAATTCACAAAGGAATTTGGTCTGTGTCCAATCTTTAGGTTAATATTTCCTAAACTAAAAGATTAGCAGTAAAGGTATAAGTTGAATTGACTAAGTAACTGATTGGATCTTTATTTGGATAATTGTTTTTTATGTTTTGAAAAGGCAAAAGGATACAAAGTTTGTATTATTTGTCATGGTTCCTTTCAAATCTTAAATTTCATTTTTCAAGAGGACATGCCCAACATTTATGACTTCAACCCAAGATCTATCATGTTTCTACAAAGGCAATTGACATGCATTCACACACAGACAAGATTTTACATGGTGCATCATTAACGACACTATGTTCACTGTCCAGACATAAGGGAATCTTACTTGGAAGTATTTTGCTACAAACCCTTCCTAATTCACGACCTTATGGAAGGTAGAGTCCTTCACCTTGAGCAGCAAGTATAATATGTGGAACAGAATGATAATTGCACGCTTTTGATCACAGAGGCACATGTATACACAAAGTGGAAAAGATAACTGATGTACATTGAATTATCTAGAGAGATGTATCCGAACCTCTCCCTCTCTCTTTCCCTTTAGTCTACTGCATTTCTTTTTGTTCTTCAATCACTAAATCTTTCTACAGTTAGGAAATATCCTTGAAATGCTTTCATTGTTTAGACTACTTTCATTGTTTAGACTACTTAACTAAACTAGGACATCGAAATTGGAAAATAAACTTTTAAAAAAATTGCTTGGATTTTGTTTGTGATAATCTAAAATTGGATTGAAGTTATGGATGATAATTATCATGATACAGTGGGTAGATCAGACCTTTTGGATTTTGTCGGGAATGCATTGAAGACAATCAAAGTAATAGATGGTAATGGTAATGGTTTAATATTGTTCATAATTCTTTAACATCATCATAAATTATCTTTTATTATCTAAATTTAAAATATTGATCACTAATTAATGAAGATGTCACTTGTGAATTTAGACAATGCCTATAGTTGAATGTAGAGATGGTACAGTTTATATAGAGTGATGCTGATGTCCCCATGTCCGCTCACCCCCCACCAATCCCCCAAATTAAAAAAAGAAAAAAAGAAAAAAGAAAAAGTCCCCTCTCTAACATGACATGAGTGGATTATAAATTTACAAAAAGTTGGGGGCTTCTGGGGGTCCATTTTCCAATTTTCCCATCATTTCAGCACCATGACAGCAAGGGGGATTAAGGGGAACTGCACAGGAGGTGTACTATTTTGCACAATAAAATGCTTTAATGCTTTGGAAGTTTCTTGTTTTGTTAACTTTGTTATATTTATCATGCTTTTGGTAATTGTTTTCCCTAAATATTTTTCTTTAATTCAACTATGACCTATATCATTTTTGTCATTGTATCTCATTCACCAGAACCATTCTAAGGAATAAATACTATTATAATGCAAATTTTGTGGGATGCATTGCTGATCCCAGCCCGATGTTGATTCCCCCGCTTTTTTTTTTTCCTTCTCCAACTCTCTCTCTCTCTCTCTCTCTCTCTCTCTCTCTCTCTCTCTCTCTCTCTCTCTCTCTTTCTCTCATCTTTTTCATGAGTGATTTGTTCTATTCAACCCCCTTTTTGTCCTGCACTTCACTAGCAGGGCAGATGAGTTACATGTGCTGAATGCTTATGTTTGATAATTTTATCCCAAAGTTGGTTTGGCACTCAGATTACTAGAGGCTTGAATGAGCCATATGCACCGCTTGTCTTCTATCTTTTGTCTCTCACTAACAGAATTAGCTCAAGCAAATTTTTTTCTCTCCTCCTTGCTTCTTATATGTAGCTCTTCAACAACAAATTTTAAGAGTCATAACATGGTTCTTCTTCCTTGTCCCCCAAGCATAAGTCAAGCACAAAATGCTTTCCAATAATCTTATTCTTGCTTAAAAGTTTGTCCTTCCACCTTGAACATGTCTTTTACTTGATCTAGCAACCACCCCCTAAAGGCCCTGCATGACCACCTTAAGTTTTCACCTGTCCGATAAGGCAAATCATCAAAATCCTATCTATATGCTTGTAGATTCCTCTTTAGTTGTGAATTTCAATCTATGACATTTTTTTTTTTTTTTTGAAAACATTCATGGACCTCCACCTAATGTTTTCATAAAAAATAACATGTCCTCAATGAAAACACAGACTATCAAAGAAAATAGAGAAAGTTTTATGCACATTTATTTTTTCACATAGTTTACCTCAAATGGGGTTGTGAACATAGTCTGATATCCTGTAACACTTATATTGCATTTCCGTTTTGGAAGATAGACTCCAGCCGTCTTGATGACTAGAAAAATTTGGACAAGAGATGCCTATGTTCTTGTGCTAAAATATATAAGCTTAAGAATAAATAGCTGCAAAACCATCTGAAAGAATTACCTTGAATCTCGAGAGATGTACTAGAGAGAGATGCCTATCTGAATTATTAGCGACTCTTCCACTCCGAGTGTTTCTTTAGATACCTTTTTTCTTTCTCAACTTTCTCCCATCTTTTTCTCAATTAGGTTTGACAAAAAAGGAAACCGTTGGAAACTAGATAAGAAACCTCACTAATTGCTAACTCTTTTTTTTTTTTTTCTATCAGTAAGCTACTAATTGAGTCCCCTTTTTCTTCTTGTTCCTAAAAAAAAAAAAAAAAAAAAACTTCTCTAAAATGACTTTACTTTCTTGTCCTTCAAGCATAAAGACATAATCCAAGCAATTTTCCAAATATATAAATCTTACATCCATTATGGAATTACACATTTTTTAGAAGTTACCAAGTTACCCAGGAGTATTAGTCATTGCTGAGCATAAATAAAAAGTTAATAAATCAATTTTCTGATCATCAATTAGGTTGTTATGGGTAAAAACACATTGTGCTTTTCTGGATATATAGGGAAATATTTTTGTTCGGTATGTTCTGGAGGGGGCAAAAAAAGGAAAGTTCAATCTCTGATAATAATAATCTCATCTGCAGGTGCGACATTGTTGATATCCTACTTGAAATGGATCGCATTCTCCGCCCAGAGGGGGCTGTCATAATTCGAGACCATGTCGATGTTGTTGTGAAAACAAAGAGAGTTGCTGAACAGTTAAGATGGCAAAGCAGGATTGTTCATAGTGAAAAGGGGCCCTTCCATCCTGAGAAGCTCCTCATTGTTGACAACTCCATAGCAGCAAGTGCAAATTAGGCTGACGAAAACAATCCTTTGATCTAGCATTTCCGTGGATGACAGTACCATCATGATTTAACAGAGAGAGTATTTGTTTTCTTATCTCCTTTTCTGAAGGGAGTAGAACATAAAGAATAAGGAGGACGTCAGGAAAAAGGATAAGTTTTACCCGCACGATTTATTCCGAATTGTCAACTATGAGATCCTGCATGTTTGCCACGACACATTACCAAATTCTTTGGGAATGCCAGAGCTGGATGGGTTGTTGGTGACCCACATCAACTAGCAATCAACAGCACCTTGTTATATATATACCATGATATATCTTTGTTGTATACCATGGACGCTTTTTCTAGTCAATTAAAGTACTTGACTTTTTAATGAAGAAAATTATTTTTCTTCCTGGTTTGAAGAACATCAGGTGGGTCTCATGTCATGGCTCTCACTTATACTAGGAGTTGGTTTTTGGGACCTCTTATGTTTCTGTATAAGTGATCACCCAAGTTCGCATGAAGTTCCAAGCTAAACCAGCTTGTATCTTTTAGAGAATCGATGGAAAATGTGTTCAATGATTAATTGATTTCTGGTAACACTTCTATTACATATCGATCGGTTGGAAGACAGTCTGAAAATAGCACCATATGGCAGTCCCGAGTCTCCAGCTTTGACAAGGGAAGTGGTTGGTTCTATTTTGATCATAGCAGTTCTCTCTTCAGCTTATTGTAATGTCCAAAAACTGTTCAAGGATATGCGGCTTTACATATTTTTTAAATCCATGGGAGGAGAGAGGGCAGCTTCAGAATCTGTAGATAACCTATTCATACATTATCGTGTCCCAGGTATTTGGAGAGCTCCAGTCTCTGAACATTTGAGGCAAGTCATATATCCTGTCATCTCTTGGGACTACTAGAAGAAGAGCCCACCAACTGGCATTGGCAGTCTTCTGGCAGGTGTGGAAAGGATGCAACGCCAGAGTTTTCTTGGGTTCAAGTTCTTACGGGTCTGCTTTCCATGCTGCTCTGCGAGATTGCGTCGTATATGTTCGAGCTCTAATGTTAATGTTTTTAGTGAACTGCCACTGTTTTTAGTTTTGAGACTGTACTAAACTACCTCAAAATATAACCATTCTTTTATATCTTAACAAAATAATGGGGAGGTCTCTTCCCTCCCCTTATTATCCGAAAAAAGGAGTATTGGATCGTGTGGGTTAGCAATGTCAAAAATCAAAATCCCGATGAAAGAGCAGAGAAGGGGATGTTTTGGATTGGAACTACCATCATCTTCCTTTAATAGCCTAGGGAAGAGAGGTAAAACAAGCTTGTACAAAGGTAAAATAGAAATTATACAAAAAAAAAGAAACAGGCATACATGCATCCACATAAAAGATGGGAGAAATTTTTTGTTTTTTGTTTTTTGTTTTTGTTTTTGTTTTTTGTTTTTTGTTTTTTGTTTTTTGTTTTTTTTTTAATTGGTAATCTTATAGTAGAAAGGGAAGTTTGCTGAAGGCCAACTCTTCGATAAGCTGCATCATCCGTAAAAAGTAAGCCACCTCCTGACCGTCGATGCCTCTCGAGGAACCATTTAGTCAATCTTTAGAACCTTCCATCCATCAAGGAAATATTTAGTTCTTTCTCCATGATTAAAAAACCATTTCCTAGTTCAATCCACACCTTGTATGCTCTCAAATATATAGATTAGAATCACTTAAGAAAACGTATATCAGATTGTTCGCATGGTAGATGTAATTAAGGGAATATGTTCTTGCGGGTATTCTGTTCAATTGCTAAAATTTAGCCCAAAAGGGAAAAAAAATAAAGAAAGAAAAAACACATCAAAGAACCGGGAAAAAAAACAGTCTAGATGGTAATAACGATGATCATCAGCATTATATGTTTTTCCTTGGGTATTTAGTTTCATGATGAGAAAATCATGCAGAAGATTAAATAGGAAAGATGTGATGAGACTCTTGTTGGTACCTAGCAACATAACATTTAATAGTCAAAATCGAAGCATATATTAGGAGTGTGCTGTTATGAGATTTAACAATACTTCAAACATAAGGTGGTAAAGCCTAAAAAGTTTACCGTCGAAATTAATCAACTACCAAGGAAGAAAAGTGTCTCCATATGTTTGTGAGAGTGAGGATGAGTGTTGGCCTATTCAAGTCAATTCGAAAACCATGGATCTAAATGTGATTCGAGATTGAAGAGAATCACATAATTTTTGTATATTGTATTTTTCGTATCTTGGTTTTCAAATTTCTATATGAAATTTACTCGACTCAAACTATAGTAATCATAGTAATTATGTGCATGCATCCATTCTAGTCTCATGCAATGGCAATAATATCGAACTATGTTATCTATTCTACCTTCTTCCACCACAACCAGTTTCCCTTTGGCAGTTGAAGTATAAGGCAGCAACAGGTGGTCCAAGGTTATAATATGCTGCGAAGTCCCTGGTTTCGAAGTTTTGGCGCCACCCAGGTGCATCAACAGCTTGCCGAGTCTCCTGTCGGAAAAGCACAAATACAATACGGTGAATCCCAGCTGATGGTCGTGGGCTCTCGTAGCTGACAATTGTGTTTCCTGAAACAATTCGTTTCCACTGTCAGTCTTTTGGTAATTGGAAGTTCCATTGGTTGAAGTTGGGATTGGAGTGCAAAAAGAGTCTTCCACCAAATCTCATTTCTCTGGAAAACTTACAGTATGACCTAGCAATTTCTTAACACTCTCTAGGAAATCATCCTTTCAGAATCTTTTTTGAGATGCATGGTACTGCTGCTCAGAAAAGCCAACTTTAGGCATGCATATCTTAACATTGATATATGGTTTGTGCAATGCGGAAAAGCAAAGACAAATTGATCAATGGCATCTAAAGTGCAAAATAGGAGAGGAAGAGTCCTAGTGCAACAGTAAGGTTATTGCATAAAAATACGGAAAAGCAAAGGCATAGAAAGTGCAGAATGCAAGCGGAAGAGTTCTGATGCAACGTAAGATTACTGCATGTCATAAGTTTAAAAGTAGCTTCTATACGTAGAATTTAGATCCTCTCCAAACTCAACAATGGTAGGAGTCTTGTGCACCGAGCCTCTTTTTTTAAAATTTTCCTTTAGGAGTTGGAATGTGCATCAATCATAAATAACATGCTATACTTTTTAAATTATGTATGTTTATGGTATATATCAACAGGAACACTCAAATATATAGCATTGTTAAACAATACTATGGCATAATATGAAATACTAATTTTTGTATGCTAAAATGAAAAATATATTTATGAGGCTGTAATAATACGGTAATTTTTTTTTTTAAAAAAAAAAATGACCATCATATCTCATCTTGGCAAACGAAAATGTATTGCAAGTGTTTACTTAGATTACACATCATAATTAGCATACAAGTAGAATAATACATGCAATCTTGAGTTTGCGATATAATTACAAATATTATAAAATAATTATCACTAATATTTGAAATTTTTTTAGAATTGGAAGTTGTTTCCACAGGTATTAGAATGTCAATGTCATATATAATGCAACAAATCTATTGGCATGTTTTATATGGATAAAATGCCTCCACATATAGAATTATATTTTATTTCTTAAAGATGTCTATGCCTACTTATTTATATGTATTTTAGTAATGAAATCCTAAGCTATAGTTGTACAAAAATCATCAGTTAGCCACTAACCTCTGACAATCAATTTCCTTAGAATTTAAAATGGTAAACCTCGTTTGAATAATAGGTAAAACTTGCAGAATTGAAGTTAGTCTCTGTTCTCTTAATTCCCTAGTCAACAAGTAAAACTAATTACATCTCTTTATCTCTTTTTCATCTTAATCAAACTCTCTTAGCAGTAAAATTAAGGTTTATGCCTCTCCATTTACAAACGAACTCCCCCCCTCACTTTATTTTCCTGTAAAATCCTTTTTATCTATTCCAATTTTTCCTTTCCTCCAGCTTTTCACAAAACCTTTTGTCCACCTTGAAAAAAGAAAAAGGTTCTTTGTGTATGCATGTGCCATTGTCTTCCCGTCTTGGAGTACTTTTCAGAGAAGTTAAGTGACCATAAAGCCAAAAATTTTAAACTTTACTTCTGGTTTTCTAGTTGCTAAATTCGTTCTTTTCTTTGTAGAATATTTTAAGAAAGCTTATTCTTCATAAAAAATAACTAGTTCAGTCAACTAACATTTGAATTTGTGAATGTTATAGTTTTGTCGTTGTAAATTTTTAGAGAAATATATTTCTTGTAATATAGCTAGATTTGTTTATTCTACTGTTCTTAATTATTAGAATCATTTGGGGTTTAAATAACATTTTAACCTTCTAAGAAGCACTTTTTGTTTTTAAAATTATTTTAAGAGTAAGAGATGGAGTGAAATTATATTTATATAATGTTCCGAGAGAATTCATTTCTTGCATTTCAAGCCAATGCATTGGAAATTAAGAAACTACAATTTGTATATTCTTTTCTGAAATCAATTATTTTTAAATTTTTGTGAAGCATGAAAGTTACATTATGCATTACTTTTTATTATTGCAAATGACAGCAAGGTTGAAAACTTTTGAGAAGGTGAGTAGAAATCTTTTGCCCTACAATATTTGTTGAGCTGGGAGTTCCGGATTAAAGTGAAAACAATAGGTCATTAGGTCTTTCTTTTAAATGTTTGGCAATATATTTCATAAAGAACTTTTGTATAAGGAGTTAATATCAACTAGATTCGATTAAGTTAATTCGAGTTGGTCTTGGTCTAAATGCAAGCCAGTGCAGACCAGATTCACCTATAACCCTAGATCTTGGATTCATTTCTCACCCCATCATTGAAAAATTGTATCTGTGTCACCCTCAAAAAAAATTTGCTCACCAAAGAAAGTAAGAACAAAATTAAAACGGATGACTCAATGCAGGTATTGCATGCATCTGAAATAGGTGAAGATTTTAATGGAAGCATTTACTAGATATTGCTTACCCTTTCAATTCATGATCAGCTGTAGCACCCTGTTTAAGTCTTATCACGTAAAAGTACTAAAGCAAATAATAATATATACGGCTCACGTCATGAGCCATGCATGCGATATAAATCATCCAATCACAACAGGCAACAGCCAAAAGGTTTATGGGCCCCACGCAAATCAAAATGCAAGGCGGGACCAGCACGCTACCGCGCCATCTGCGAGCCCACCAATGATACTTTGGGGCCCATGGACTGCGCTTGATATAAATACTACTGAAGAAATCACAACCATCCAAACTTAATGTTTGTTTTATTGTTCGGTGGGATCATGTGTTCTAGGTGGGGTTACATGTATATACTTTTCCTTCAGGATGGTATCCCACACCATGGGTACATCAGGACCGTCTATTTACTTTCATTTTCTTGTGGGCCCACACAAAATAAAGCATCGGTCAAGCTGCAGCCGTCCATCTACTTTGATTTCCGGTTGGAAGCCTTGCCATTTGTCTCAAGTGGGGCCCACAGAAGAACACATAATCATGTACATCTGGAGGTAGCGCTGTTGGGCAGATCAGAACCGTCCAACTGCTTACTCTTCAGGTCAGACCTGCATCAAAAAGAGGTGGGGTCATATATAAGAGGTGGGGCCCCTACCCCCTCTCTTGCACGCGTGCTTTGCACGTGCACTACCAAGTATATAGCCATTCACACTTCTCTCTCTGTGATAATTTTTCCCACGCTCTCTCCTCTTATTTTTTTTAGGAAAAAATCTCTAGTTTTCTTCATTCGAAAAATAATAGGATGCATCAGCCTTCAAGCAGAGCCCTTTGACACATTCTAGTATGTCCGGTACCAACAAAGAGATGAGTGCTTTGAAATAAGAGACATACAAACTAGACTGTGTTTAGATTGGCAGGTAGATTTGCATTTCTTAAAGGTTGTTGCATCCTAATATTTTTCTTAAAATCAATATATCAAGTGATCATGATGCACATTCATCTGCTGCAATTAGGCAAAATACCATGGAAGCATGTATATATGTTTGGCCTATTAATTTGCAGCAAATGTTGTGCATATGGCTAAAGCAATGATCCACCTGCAAACTAAGCATCGGTTATTGCTTCATAATATGGTTGGACTCAAAAGGATATATATATATATCTTTTGCTTACTATTTCTTCTTTCTTGTGTCGTAATTGCAATTTCCATTGTTTCCTCAAATTTATGGATGATTGAAGCTAATTTGATATATTATAAACAAATGACTAGAATTTGTATAGAAGCATTCGAAAAACGGATTTAATTTGCATAGGATTTTAAAAATTTTCTTTTGCATTTACCAGTCTTAGATGTCGAAACATTAACTAAGAAAACTTTTTGTTGGGTAAAGCTGGATAAGTTTTTGAGAGGATTAAAGCTGAATAAGTTTTTTTTTTAAAAAAAAAAACATCTTATCTGTTTGAAGCTTAATAGAAGGCTCGTGGCTTGTATGCAATAAGGCACTTGCGCTTTCGCAGTGATGCTGCTTCAAACATGTGGACAATGCCCATGCGTAGGGCACTCAGTTTGCTTAAAAGATTGGAATAACCTAAGCACCCTTAAAATTAAGTTAAAAACATGAGCACACATTGGAATAACCTCATATTCTGCCAATTCACAATTTCCATCTGATATTCTTTATCTTCTTTTTCTTGGTATTATTATATATCTTCTTTTTACTTACTAAAATAATTCAGTACAATTGATTTAGAGTAAAAGTTAAACTGGCCTGGCTACCTTTTTGTTTCATTGGCTGGTCAAGTTCAAAAATATGGATTATTTTATAGCAGCATATCATAGATATATGAAACTGAGGGCTCATACAGGTTTATTGAAAGATATTATATTATTATTATCGCACAGTTAGAAGGAGATTGATAGGGTTAAACATCACCCACCAAAATTTGCATCGGCTGTTTCCGGGATGTCAGTCACCAACCTATAGACAAAAAAAAGCCATTAGAAAGATAAATTAGTACCTGCTCAAATAAGTTGACATGGTAAAGTTTATAAAGTTGACATAGTTACGGATACTTTTGCATATAAATACAATAAAGGTACTTGATTAGTACCTTACTGAAGTTCTGCAATGCAATCTCATCACATACCCATTTCCCACATTCATGGCAGATTAGTAATGTGATTACGTAAGCTCCATGAATGGCCCAGTGGAGGGACTGTGACTGGTCTAATTGTTACCGGTTCCCTAATGGCCTAAAATAATAATACCCATAACTCGGCCCTTGCTTGGCTAAGACAAGCGGGTTTGCTTGCAAAAGAAGAAAATATCTTGATCAGATTTTAACTTTAAAACAAAAATTGCCATATGCACACATGCATATACTTAAATATCTCTCTCTCTCTCTCTTTGTGTGTCCGTGCGCGCATGTGTGTGTGAATATATGTATATGTATGAATGTATATACACATATTTGCATGTATATGCTTGCATGCATGTGTTTATGTGTATACGTATGTGTCTGCATAAAAATACATATTCATATGCGCGTGTGTTATCAAGTACATACAAATTTTTTATATAGATGCGTGCTTTAGGTGCATGTTTACACTATTCTTGTGTTGGATGTGGGCATGCATGGTATTAAATGTAAATTTAGATGAACGTAAAAAGGTCCACGACAACATGATGGTTCTCACAATTCTTTAGAAAATGCACCTTGTGTTACACATTCAATTTTATTCTAATTCAGTCCAGCCCTTTTGCACAACTAAAGTTAAGCTTATAGTAGTCTATCAAATACATTATGATGATCTTTTTAATGGATATCAGAAATCATTTAGTAAAAGAAAAAAAATGTGCTATTGAATTTTAAAGAGAGCTAGCTAGAGCGCAACATAATCAGAATATCTTACCTAATAGCATACAAAAATGGATACTCTGACTGGTTGGTTCAGTGGAAGAAACATCCCTCTCATACTTGGGAGGGCTAGGTTCAAATCCTGCATGTCGTCTAGGTAAGGTGCCCTCTTAAACTTTGATATTAAAATGATTACAGATATTTTTATTAGTGACAAGCACTTTTTATCCCAGCTAATTTACGTGAGCTCATAAATCATACATCAACAAGTTTTTAACTAGAAACATATCATTCATGATAGGAGCAAATTTAGTTCATAAAAATAGAACTCCGCAAGCATAAGAGAATAACTAATGAGAATAACAATTCTATAGAATTAATCACAGATCAATTTTATGCCCTAGTAACCTAACATTCATATTTCTTATTGCTAAAGAATACTACATATTATATCCTTGACATCAGTAAAAATAGAAGCAAGATATTATCATTCATATGACTAGTTGGTTGAATCATAAAGGAACATTTATACTCAGAAAAGCAAAAACACTAAATTAAAATTTATTAACAATTTTGCAACTTGTTAGTTAAAGTGAGGTTTAAAGGTTGAGGAATAGAAATTTATCTTATTTTTCGAGGACTGTGGTGAATATGCTTTTTTGGAATGACCATGGTAAATATTTAAGACAAATATATTGAATACTCTACAAGCATGATATTCTTCTACGCTAAGACTAGAACTCCTCATTTACAGATCAAGGGATACAAATATATACAACTTTTTGCTCATCCACTTAAACTCTTAGACTTAGCAGTCCAATCAGCATCATATAACTTTGCTCCCAAAAAAGAGTGTAAAGAATATTTAAGTACCATCAGAATTTAAGAAAATGAATTAGTGTGATAAAAGATCGAGCAACTCTCTTCTTATTTTATTTTTTATGCATAAAATATGCATCTAAAAATGTGCATATATCTATACACACATATGACATTGATGCTTCTAGTGATAAATGGAGAAGTGCAGGTCAATCATTTAACTATCTGAAGTGCCAAGTAAGTAATTTCCTCCAAAAAGATAATATGATGCTTTGAAGGATGATAATAAGAAACTAGCAAATAAAATTCATCTACAGATTATATGAAAAATCATGTGCTTCCTTGCATCTTGCAAAAAAATATTAAGATTAAATATTATTGCTCATGATATTACAACCTTGTAGAATGACAAGATTGGTGTGATTTAGCTTGAACTCATAAAAAGAGAATCATCAAGCTCCAAATGAAACCAAACATATATTTATGGAGATCAGGCGATGTCTTCAAATAATAACCATATTTCTATCATGCCAAGTACCTCTTGCTCATGTAGTTACAATTTATGCAACTTTAGTTTAGCCTCTAACTTTGATTTAATATTTTCTTTATACTAAAAATTTTTCTTGTTAAATATTACAACAACTATATATTCCATACATAAGCCTTTCTTTTTTCCTTATGAAAATTACTGCAAATATAAATACCATAGAAAGCCTTGGCCTTTTAGAGTTTAGTTTTAAACATAAAATACAAAAAATAAAATTCAAATGAATCTTGGTCACCTGAAATTGAGATAGATTAGTATTGTTTTTTTTATCAATGAAAAGAAGTTTTTAAATAAAAATGAAAAGATAAAATCTACAAATTACCACTACAATATGATGTAAAGTTTAAGCTCACCAATGCAGATACTCTCGATAGGTTGCATTGCTTGGACTTGGTGCATCAGGGTCCACCATCACCTTATAAAATTATAATCGAATTGTGCAATATTATCAATAATTTAAAGAAGACCACAAGAACCATATATATAGAATTTAGTGCAAAGATTCCTCAAGATTATGTATTTACAGAAAGTCAATGAATAAAATCTTCAATATATATCTAAGCCATAAACATGTTTCTATGCTTTAACACTCAACTCTAATGGCATGGGTAGTAAGTTACATCATCTAAGCTACATACCCATTATTTTAATGGCTAGAATTTGTAATGAGTTCTCTCACGACACAATTTCATGTAATCTTACCAACTGAACTCCTCCGCACCCTCTCCCCTCCCTCCCTCATGAACAAGATATTCAATGTCCAATTAACTCATGTATAAGAATAAGTAAGTCATCCAATTATCAAAATAAACCCCAAAGAGAAAAGGTGAAGATTCAATATGTTAAGGATGGCTCATGTCCTTTTGTTTTCATACCTTTTTTCCCTAAAAATTTTGCATTATATGAGATTTTAAATGTAGGTAAATATCCGTAGATGATATGTATTAGAAAAATCAAAATAAGTAATAACCTAAGAAATCTTAAAAATTAGATGAATCCTCCAGATGGGATGGTAGTGGCCTATGATTGTCAAGGAGGATCATAAAATACTCATCCTTTATTCTATATTATATTTCCCTATGTATATTACAAAACAAATACTCACAAATCATATGTTAAAATAATATAGTTAAAATAATTTGCAACTGAAGAGTTTTTGAAAAAATTGATGAATTCAATAGATCTTAGCATTCTACAAATATATGTACAAGTAGATTATAAAGTATTTATCAATTGCAACAAGTTTCTTACACAGATAAGCTTTTTTTTTCTTTTTTGTAGAAAGTACATGACTGAGAATATATTTGATCCTTTTTAAAAGTTAAAAGGTAAGTTGAAAATTGATTAAAAGCTTGTTAGTTTAGAAATAATTGTAGCTAAAGTTGTAGAAAGCTATTATGAACTGCTCTAAATAGTTTTCATCCAGTAGTTTTTGATGTTTTTGGCTCTTCCTTTAATTGCTTTGAGAGCTTTCTTATCAGTTCGATGCCTTCAGAATTTCAAAGTGTATGAAGGATTTAGGAATAAAATATATTACACACACACACATATATATATATACACACAAGGATCTAGGAGTAAAACATATCTCTCTCTCTCACACATACACACACACACACACACACACACACACACACATATATATAGATAATTTTTTTTATTTTTTAACTAACCTAGTTATATTGACCATATATGTATTTATTTATTTTTTATTATTTTATTATTTTTATTATTTTTTAACTAACTTTGCTATACTGACCATATGGGAGACTTTCAGCTCGCCAGGCATAAGACTACCGACTCATTAAGTGGCCAGGGATAAAAATTTTATGGATGATGCTGGGTCCCAACTCCTAGGAAAACTGATTTACAGATTTGAGTGCCATTTTATACATGGTTCCTAAGCTAATTTAATAATTAGTTCTTCTAATATAAGAAATTATTAGATAGACTCATTTTACCATAGGCAAAATTAATAAAAAATTAATGAATCAATTGATTGTTCATTAATTATTAATTTTGATTGATCATGATTGGCTATGAAATGAAAAAAAAACCAATCAAGATCTATAAAATACTTAGCTTATTGTAAAATAAGTCTATCTAATAATTTTTCCTCTAATATACAGTTATACTTTGCTTCTATATAAAATTGTGCACGTTCTAACCTATTTTCAGTGAAACATAGGCACTAAAAACTTAATGGCCAACAAAAAACTTAATGGCCAACAAAACTAAGGGCTGGGGGATAAATTCCCTGGTCAATATAGGTCCTCAAAATTAAATTGGCAAGAAAACAAAGGGTGGGAGTTACTTTTTGCATTGTTTAAGCTGCAAACTAGCTATACAAGATGGCTGAGTTGAAAATACATAGAAGATGACTGACACCATCTCTCTCTCTCTCTCTCTCAAGCACCCACCCATATAAACCTCATGACATAGAAGATGACTGACACCATCTCTCTCTCTCTCTCACACACACACACGCACACCCATATAAACCTCATGACATAGATATAGGCTTGAGTTATTTGTCACCAACAATTTACTCCTTCCAGGAAAACTACTTTTACCCCACATAAGCAATTATAAAGTAACTCAACACTTGGCCAACTTGGACAGCTTGAGTCAGCAATTTATCTCCTTTGCTGAGATCTACGTTTCCATCCAAGTTGGCTTCAAGTTATGCATAGGTCCTATGACAGGCTTTATAATTAGCTAAACGGCCTAGCAGGACTGCACTAGTGGAAGAGATAATCCACTGAAATCAGACAAAGTTTAACTACTATGATAATTACTTACAAGGGTGTAGAGCCTCCTTTGATCATACCCTCCAATCTCTACCCATGGCTCATTTGCCACAGCCGATGGCCTCAGCCCCGTCCCATTAGTGAGTTCCTTACCATTGTACACCACTCTCATGTTAGCGGATCGCACAAAAGGATCCAGGACATCACCGATGATTTGTCCTAAGACCAAAGGGTCCCTCCCTCGTATCATTGCCTATGAAGCTTAGAACAACAACAAGTATTAAACTTCTCAAAGAAGATGAAAGATTAGCAGTTCAGATGGACCTTGGTGGGAATAGAGGGAGAAGAGGCTGTCTCTATATATAGTAGAAGACCAATGTGTAAGGCATCCACTTTATGTTAAGAGCATGCTTTTGTTGTTGCGACACCTCCTGAGGCTTGGAATCTATTATCTTTTTCTCCTTTCTTCTTGTATTGTCGTTTTCTCTCTCTCTCTCTCTCTACAGGCTTATCACTGTTGGCCTGGAGATATAAGATGAGCCTCCTCATGGGCAAATGGCCAGTGAATGCTAGGAAGTTCTAGAATTGTGAATACTATACATATCTACGTGCTAAAACCTCTAATATATTCCCAAGATCTAGCTAGAGAAAGGCTTGGAAAGTGATACTTTTTCATTTGTTACAAATTTATAACAAATAAAACGTGGCTTTCGGCCTGGCCGGGCCTTCCCCGGATGGCGCCCACCCAGGACCAGCGCCACTAGCGCTGCAGCGAATCGTGGCCTCGTGGGGTTCGGGGGTTGGACCCATCAAGAGGTCGCATTCGGGTCAGGCTAGCGAGCACTCAGCTGGACAAAGATTCTGAGCCGAGGCAAGAAGAGATTGCTATCACCTGCAATGCTCTTTTTTCATTGTTTACTTTACCCCAGCACTTTCAGGGTATCTGGTGCCTCACTTTCACTTTAGTTTGGGTGAGTTTATGTGGATTGTTCCACCGTGGAGTTCTGGCCTTCTCTCTCCCTTCTCTTGGCCTGCATGGTTGCATGTCTGTGAACCACTTGCTTGACGGTGGACGTGTTTGATGAGTTCACCTCTTGCTGGTATGACCATCGAGGAGGTTGGACACGCGTCGGACACACATTGCAATGGCGGCCATAGGCTGCAACTTGTGTGTGACTCCTGAATGCAGAAAGTCTATGTTACTCAAAGGTAATTGGGGTCGTCGTCTGGCGATTGGTGAGGGAGTGTGTCCCTAGGCATCTATCACGAGGTGAACTATGCTGTAGACTGAATCGCCTCTTTCATTATGGATCATTCGGACAGAATTTTATGGACTGACACCCCGACTTTCCCAAGTCTTTCCATGATATTTTATTTTCTGATCTTCTTATAGTTGTATTATATATGCTTCATTCTATAATTATAATAATAAAAAAAAGGTTTGATGTTCATTGGCTCATTTAGCTTGGGCACGGAACACATGCGAAGATGTATGAGATGAATAGCCACTGTCATGTCATGACTAGGTTTGAGCTCTTGATGCATGGCATATATTTAACATGAGGCTAGTTGTTCGTCACTCGAGCATCAAATTCGCATCTTGAGAGTGTCATCAAACGGTACTCCAAACATATCCCAATTTATCTGCTTCACATCAAGGCTGAGAAGGTGATTCCAGGAGTCTAAAAAGTTGCTATATGTGTGGATAGATTATTTTTTGGTAGATTGTAGGAAGTGGAGAAAGTTTTTGCAATGATATGTTCTCTCTGTTGTGTTGGAAGTAGAAGATGATCGTAATCAGAACGTAATGACTCTTGATTGTGCATGGATATGATGCTCATTGGACCATCCAAAATCAGCCACACAAATTTTACCACGATGCATAACATGCATGACCAAACGTGCGTCCATCATACCAGTGAACACTTTGATGAATCACATATCTCATGTCTCTATGTATGGTTATACCGCATCAGACCATTGTATTCAGAGAGTCTAGAGAGCGTGACATGGTTGGCACCGCAAAAACATTACAACGTATGTTGCATCTGCGCTCGGTGAAGTACTTGAAGAACATCTAAAGTTCTGCTACATGTGCAAGGACTATTATTGAGGAAGATATATTGTGCTACATAAAAGTAAACAAAATTTTTGCAACGGTATGCCATCGTTACCATGCAGATCGATGTAGAAGCAACGCTAGTTTGATATAAAGGATCATCAATGAGCAAAATCTTCTTAAAAGTGGTTAAGATGATCATGAATGCCGGCTGAACAACAAACAAAGTGTGTGCGTGTGTGTGTTCGTGTGTGTTCATATGATCATAAGTGACTCACATCAGAATCTTACCAGGCCAATCGATGACAGCCACACACACATATATCATGTCTTTTAACATTTAATGTGTGGCTATATTCTACACCGCAAGCGGTATAGTTTCGCAGATACTTCTGATGATTGACGAGCATGCAGACTCAGATGAAAAAATGCACAATATTTTATAATTTTTTTTTTAATCTAAATTTATGTGTTTATCAATTATTATGGATGGTGTTCATGGAGCTATACCATCCGTGTAGAAAGCATTTTTCTAGAATCCATATCATAAGAGCGAGTGTGATATGTCATCCTTTCAAAATTATGAAATGATTCTAAATACATTTGTATCTATCTACATTGCATCAAATCTCAAAAGGTGCCTTGAGAATATTTGTTATACAGATTGACCATTGCTAAATTAAAAATAGTATAATGTGAGAAGCAGACAAAATCTTTATGATTCTATGTCATTATGGCTGTGGGATGTATGAGTACAATTTTTGGCGTCCATCTAATATGCAAGCTATACGTGCTTTTCCTATGTCATTATGGCTCTTTATTTTGGCTTTGCGAACAAAATCCCCTGCCATGTTGTACAGGAGATTTTCTTGCCCCCGGTCAATAATCCTCATTGAAATGTGCACATATTGCTGCCCTCTAGATTTTACATCTATGCATAATTTGACTACTACTTGTAAAATATTTTTTTTGCTCAAGAAAAAAATATATTGATAAAAAATATATTAAAAACTTTATTTCTTAGGCCATGCAAGGGTGTCAATCAACCCTATTATAAAGTACCTGCACCATTCTAAATATAACGTACTATTAGAAGAGGAACATAATATAGTAGTGGTGTAATTAATAGAAGAGGTAGTGATGCAATCGTAGGGAAGTTATTGTGCCATGCCATTGCATGTCTATGCCTTCTTTTCTTTGGCAAAACACCTTTAATGTTAAGAAAATATTTGTCAAACTCTAGAATAATACTGTGAAGTATATGAGGCTCGCTAATTTTTGTCCCTTTCTTAACGGACCCTTAATTAAAGATGGCAAATTGATCTGATTTGCTGGATACCCAACTCGACCCGGCCCAAAAGGGATAGATTTTATCCAATCCAATTAAAATCTAGGATGGATATTATTGTGGTTCTAATACAGAAGAGGACATAATTAGTTCCACATTGGTTGTGAGTTAAAAGAATCAACTCACGCTTATATAAAAGGAATAGACCTTTTCATATGAGACGCCTTTTAAAAGATAAAATTATGAGGCACATTGGCCAGAGTGGATAATACCTCACGTGCGATCCATGGATCGGAAGCCGAGCTCTTGTTCGCAACAGATATGGATTTTATAAAAAATATCTAAAGTGGATTTGGATCGGATACATATAATGATGTATCTCATCTCGACCTTTTATATATATATATATATATATATATATATATATATATATATATATATATATATATATATATATATATATATATATATATATATATATATTCTGTTAACCCATTTAACCTCCCATCTAGCTCTAATTTATGATTTTCACTTGGCTCTCACTGTCGATCCCCTTTCTCCCCGAGTCCCCACCACCACCACTGATCTATCCACCACCATTGTTGATCCACCACCACTCTTTCTCTGCCCTCTCTCTCACCTCTGTCAAGCCCTCGATGGCCTACAGTCGACAACCCCACTATCTCTCACCAAGGCTTTTCCTCTCCCTCGATCACCATTGTCGATCTGCCATCCCCCTTTCTCTACCCTCTCTCATTTCTGCCAAGCCCCAGATATTCGACTACTGACAACCCCATTGCCTATCATGTGGCCTCCCCTCCCCAACAAATTCTAGTTTTCTTCATTGTCCTTTCACCTCATCGACAACATCGACCAGTCCTCCTTGGTTGCTGCACGCCGACCAACATCACAACCTCGTCGAGTGCCTTGCCTAGCCTCCACCAGATGGAAACTCCTGAGGATGGAAGAAACAAAGAAAAATGGAGGGCATAGGAGAACCTATTCAGCCACTCCAAGCCTCTTATTTCACTACTACAGAATAGAGCTATGACAGCAGTTGGTAACCACTGTCATAGCCTAAAAAATCATTATCATAGACTATAACAGCGATTTTCTAACCGCTGCCACTGCGATCGTCACCGTAGGTTTATGGCAGCAGTTATTATAGCGATTATATAAATCGCTGCCATAGATAGCTTATGACAGCAGTTCAATAACTACTACTATAAATTGATCTATAGCAGCGGTTTTATAATTGCTACCATAGAGACTATAGCAGCGGTTCTGTAACCGCTACTATAAATTCTATAGTAGCGGTTATAAAATCGCTGCTATAGGTCAATCTATGGTAGTGGTTTGTGAATCGCTGACATAGATTTAATACAGTGGTTAGCATGAAATCTACGGCACCGATTAGCACACCTAGAACAATGATTTTACAACCATTATTGTAGCTTTTGAATAATAAAAAAATATTTTTTTTTAATTTTTATTTTTTTACCTGATAAATATAGTTTAATAACATAAGAAAATATTATAAATATTAGAATATTTATAAAATTTTTAAATTTTATTATTGAATAAAATTTATTATAATTTTTTTTAAAAAATATATCAAAATTTTTTAAAATCTACATTATCATCGTCACCAGAAGATGGAGCATGAGCTAGAGGAGCTGGAGCTAGTGCTGGAGGAGCTGGGGCTAGAGCTGGAACGTTGGCCAACATGTCCTCAAGACCTATGAAGTCAGCTTCAAAACGTGCACCGAGCCTCATCACCATGGCACTTAGGATGCCCTTTAGATGAGATGTGCACTTCTCAAGGTGAGCAACCCATGCCATAGCCTGACTGTCCGCATCATAGTCTGAGCTGCCTGTGCCAATGCCTCCTCAAGCTGCTCCCGACTGATGACACCGAAAGTATGTGAAGAAATGCTCACCTCAGACTGTAGCTCGTCGGCGTATGTTCGAACCTGCATCGAATTCTTTTAGAGTGCTCAGACCCCAAGATCTGAGACAGATGGTCATAGAGGCCAGAGGTGTCCGAGCCCTCGCTCGCGAGTGCATCTAACTGCTCTTGTAATTATAAATTTAAATAAAATATTATAAAAAATACTATAATACTAATCATACTAATATATTTATTACTTATAAAAATTCTCTCGATTGCGGAGTTCATCAGTCTGCCCTTCTTATCCTTACGACTGGACATCATCCTATCTCTCATCAGCTATAACAATAGATCAGTTTATTAAAAATATTAAAAAAATATTAATTTAATTTATCTAGTAAGATTTAATATTCATTATCTTTTTATGCATACGATTAGCTATAGACTCACGATCGAGAGTGTGCGTATACTCCTAAACTGCCCGATTCTTTTGATTCTGACGGAAGGTAGTCTAACAAGTATTCAAATAAATAATAAATATT
This sequence comes from Cocos nucifera, assembly GCA_006176705.1. Classification (NCBI taxonomy): domain Eukaryota; kingdom Viridiplantae; phylum Streptophyta; class Magnoliopsida; order Arecales; family Arecaceae; genus Cocos; species Cocos nucifera. The sequence goes on along the minus strand of QRFJ01000255.1, from coordinate 1,211,254 downwards.
TTAAAAATATTTAAATATAATTTTAAGCATATTAAAAAGTTTAAAAGTTAAAAATTAAATCTCAAACTTCTGGCTCCTCCAATGTCTAACCATCCCCTCCCATTGACTCGAAGGATAATTCTATATCCAAGGAACAAGCTCTTCCAAAGTATCTCGTTGGTGCTCGAGCCATTTTTTATAGAGCTTGATCTTATAGCCTCGATACAACTCTCCAATCTTCTTCAGTTGGACATCTCGAGTCCTCTCGTGATCTAAAAAATCATACCTTCTCTGTATAAAGTTATCAAAAGTCAGTTATAAAATTATTCTAATTAAATATAGTGTAAACATATAAAATACATAAATATAATTAAGATATATTTACCCATATCTTCTTCCACATCCGATTTCTGACAGCAGCATCTATCAATCACCAGTCTATGGACACTACCAAAATAATGTTAGACTGCCTCACAAGTACTCCAAAAAAGAAATGCATCTCTTGCGTGGTCTCTCCTACCCCCTTCCCTCTACATCATAGTGCATCATCACCTAATGCTGGCGATTTCACACATGCAGCATGCATGTGGGACTGCAAAATATCCTACTAGATGATGCACCTACAATGAAAATATGTTATGCAAATATATAAGTATACAAATATTATATAAATAAATAAATAAATAATATAATAAAAATGTACACTCACTAGCCATGGGATCGTACGACGTGGATGCCAGTGGAGATGCATTGATGAATGGAGCATGTGTCAAAGATGTGGCTGATGGTGGAGGCTCAGATGTCGGTGGAGTAGATGTCAATGGAGGAGTAGATGCCGATGGTCCCTGGGCAATTGATGTAGATGTGGATGGAGTATTCTTCGACTGTAATTCAAATGCGGAGCTCCACCTAACCCGTCGAGGGGCGAGGGTGAAAGCTGGATGGCGTTTCGATGCCATCGTAACCTGTAATGTTAATGAACATTAACTAATATAACATGTTGAACAACAATATTAGCATACCATTTGATTACTATAATTAACTATAAAATTATTTATAATTTTTAAACTATCTAAATTAAATAATTAATTGATCATTGTACATAATTCTTTCATCCATATAAAAACATAAAAATGTACAGATACCGAAGATTATAAACACTAATCAATTGACAGATCTATCATTATGTAATGCAATAAATAAAAGCAATAAGATATAAATTCTACAATATAAATTATATCGATAAATAATTAAGGATGAGCAATAAATAATTTTACTTTCTATTAGCGGCCAACTGGGATGAGGATTCTCTTAACAGTTGGCATAGCTCACGGTCGACATGCCCCAAGGGCTATCCATGGCCACCGACACAGCATGACCCAAGGCTGCCGGCATGGCTCAGGGCCATCCATAGCTGCCAATACGGTGTGATCCAAGACTGTCGGCACGACACGGCCCAGAATCCACTAATGGGGGTTTTCTTATCGATCGATATGGCACGATCCAAGGGCTGTCCATAGCTGCCAACATGGCATGGCTCAAGGGCTGTACACGAGCACGACCTAGGTTTCTTTATCAGCTGGCATGGCCCAAAGGCGGTCCACGGTCGCTGACATGGCACGGCCCAAGGCTAACAGCATGATCTAGGGCTATCCACGATCGCCGACATGGTACGGTCCGACCCAGAACCCACCGACATAGTCCAGAACCAACCAGCAAAGTTTTCTTACCCACCGACATAAATCCACAGTCAGCGGATAATTATAATATTTATAATAAATATTTATAATAAAAATTATAAATATTATTATAAATATTATAAATGATTAATCAATAATATTATTTTTTTTAAAAAAATGATACCTGCAGCTACGAAGAGGGGATTGCATAGAGAGCTCCGAGGGTCACCGACAGCGATGCTACAGGAAGACGACGGTGCTAGAGATAGCCTACAAAATGAGAGAGACACAAGATAGTGAGATAGAAAAAGAGAAAAGAGAGAAAGAGAAAGAGAGAGAGAGCAAGAGGGGGTGGATCGAGCAGAGGAAAAAGAGGAGAGAAAGAGAGAGAGCAGGGAGGGTCAAGATCGATCGGGGAAGAGAGGATAGAGAGAGTAGAGGGGGCGGATCGGGTCGAGGAAAGAGAGGAGAGAAAGAGAAAGTAGGGAGGGGTCGAGGTCAGCGGCCAAGTTGATCGGAGAAGAGAGGAGAGAGAGAGAGCAGGAGGGACAAATCAGGTCGAGGAAAGAGAGGAGAAAGAGAGAGAGAGAGTAGGGAGGGGTCAAGGTTGGTGGCCGGGCCAATCGGGGAAGAGAGGAGAGAGAGAGAGCAAGGAAGAGAGGAGGAGGGGGAGGTGGCAGAGCTGGCGGACAAGTCGGCCAGGGAAGGAGGAGGAGGGGAGGTGGTAGGGCTGGCGGCTGGGCCGACTAGAGGAAGAAGGAGCAAGCGGGGAGGTGGCGGAGCCGGCGGGGAAGCAACCGGGGAAGGAAATGGAGGGGAGGACTCGGCACCGATCGAGGAAGAAAATGGAGGGAAGGGCCTCACCGGTGGTAGAGAGAAGGGAGAGAGAGAGAGAGAGAGAAAGCACATAGAGGAAAATGAAATTGGGGGCAGAATTGGGAAAATAAAATCTACCTATGGTAACTATTTTTGAATTGCTGCTTTAGACTTATGGCAGTGGTTCTCAGTAACTACTGTCGTAGGTTGAAAAGATTTTTTTTGATTTTTTTCTAAATATTACATAATTCTAAAATTTAATGTCCATCTTCATTGTTTATTATCTAAATAATTATTATTAGAGTATCATCATAAAAGTCTGCCTTGATTCTGATCACGAACGACAGCGTGATGATCTAAAAGATGGAGACCTTCGATGGATCCAAAAACCTACAACGATGATCTTGATGATTTTTGTAGCATACTATCAAGTTTCACTTCAATCGGATATCATTATCATGGTTAATTTAGTATAGGATAATTTTGACCATTAAATAATAAAGGAGTGATCAAAGGATCAGACGATATTCGATTATGAGATAATTTTTTTATAAATGATTTTAGCTACTACTTTAATTATTTACAGTTGTGATCATAAAATTTAAATCATAGATCTAAGAATAATCTAAAACTATGCGTCGTTTGATATCCATTTTTAAACTCCATTGGTAATTATGCTCGTACTTTTGCAAGATCTAATAGTTCATACAAAAATGATTTGAATTTTATGATCATCGCCATATAAAATAATTAAAATTATAGCAAAGATCATTTAACTAAAAAATTATCTCGTAATTGAACGTTGTTTGGTCTTTTGATCGCTTGTTTCTCATTTAACAATCGAAATCATTCCGTACTAAATTGTTCATGATAACGATATCCGATTGAAGTAAAACTTTGATAGCACGCTACAAATATTATCAAGATCATCGTTACAGATTTTTGGATCCATCGGTGATCTTCATCTATCGAATTATTATGTCATCGTTCGTGGTCATCGAAATCAAATTTTTCTTATTGATGAAGCTAGGGCTATCGGATCGAGATGGCCTTTTGTGACGACACTCTAATGATAATTATTTAGATAATGAAGGATAAAGATGGATATTAAATATTAAAATTATATAATATTTACAGTAAAAATATGAAAAAGAGATATGGCAATGGTTATCCATAACCGCTGCTATAGATTATCCTACGGCAGCGGTTACATATAACCACTATTATATGCCAGATTTATAGCGGTGGTTATTTATGTAACCGTTACTATTGGTAGACCTATGGCAGCGGTTAGCATAAACCGCTGCTATAGGTCGGATCTATAATAGTGGTTCTTTATAACCGCTGTCGTAGATTCTATTGTAGCAGTTTTCTAAATCGCTGTCATAGTATGCACTATCGTAGCTCCTTTCTATAGTAGTGTTGGATCTAGACTCTTGATGATGGAAAACACTAAGGAAAAATCAGGAAAAATAAATGAAAGATGAAAAAATTGAAAGTAAGACCTTTAATTCCCTGCATATCTTGATATTTTTTTTTCCTTTTTTGCTTCTTTTTCTTTTCATTTCATTCTCTTTTTCAGAGATTTGTGATGGAAAAGGAGAGCACTTGAGGGAGATTAGAGGGAGAGCATCGGAGGGAGGTTTTAAGAGCTTAATCTCGATAGAAACTAGGGTCTTTCTTGGTAGAAGCTGGGGCTTGAAGTATTCTGTGAGACTTAAACGACCCGACCCAATCCGATGCAACTCCATCCGACTTAATCCGAAATAAGCAAATATATCTAATCTGATCCGATCTATGTTGCATCCTCTATTTTATCCAACACAAAATGGGTATGGAGCTAGCATGGATATGATTTTTTTCATAGTGGAGTAGGTATGTATATTGACCGATTCGATTCATATCTAATTCATTACCATCCTTATCTTTTATGTTATGGATATGATTTTTATCCCATTTTTAACTATAAAGAAGGATTAGTTCCCTTTTTCTTTTTTTTTTTTTTTTTTTTTTTTTTTCTGACTGCCACGTTGTAAAGTGAAGATTCCCTTGAAAAGGTTATCCAGGCAACACCGGCCGCCGATGCTCATCCATATGTGCTTTTAAGTCGTAGTCTCAAATAATTAAAAAGAGAGAGAGGGGAGGAGGAGTTGTCTTCAACCTCTGATAAAGTAACATTTGTAAGTTTCAATCTTGGTTATTTTCTTCAACAGAAGATTCCATTCAAGGTACAAATATCCAATTTCATATGCAACGTCCAAAAGCTTCATTGGAGGATAGAGTTGACGCCAAAGAATATTAGCGCTGAAAGACAACGGCTTCTGGTGAGCTACACCATTAACTATATGTATAGCAGAACAAAGTAAAAGACACAATGTTGGAGCAAATGGTCCATGGGCCTGTGTCTCTTGGCTGTTCAAATATTGGCAAGGACCACCAAGCCCACCGAAAATCTCAAAGAATGAAAGACCATAAGCCTTCATGTGGCTAGCAATAAGCCACTTGGATGAATCGATAAAGAAAAAAATTCTGTGTAAGAGAATCTATCAACCACCCCCTTCAGTCTTGTAAGAATAAAGTTGCACATAAGATTGGCATCTCCCATAGGATATGAACAAAGAGGATAAGAGTCATTGAATTCCAAACTCGCAATATCAACCACACACATAAAGATACCGCGAAATATTATAGCAGTGGAATTAAGTTGCTGCATGGCTTCTTGCTGACAGAATGTCATGGTTTAGATGATGTAGCATGTAGGATTTGAGGCCAGGGAGTGTCCAACCAGGTTTAGGTGAATTAGAGTAAGGTAGTCATTCAAGGATAAGAATGAGGGAACCATAGGTATACTTGACAAGAAAATGGATAGACTTGCATGCTATGGCGAGGTAATAGAACCCACCGTGTTTCCCATGCTGCTTCTTTTTCACCCTGCTTGGGAGTTGGGAGTTGGGACGGCCAAATCTACGTTGATGTAGAGAGGATTTTAATGAAAAAGATAACAAGAGGACACACTTAGGTATATGGAAATATCTACAAATGAAGAAAATTATTATAGAAAGTTAATGGAGGGTTATGATAAGGCATAATGGACTCTGCATGATTATAGGATTGGCAACTGATGTCGGTTGACTTAAAATGCAAGGGTTGGACTTTAAAGAGGAAAAGAAGGAAGCTTTTGTGACCCTTTATATCGTACTTTATAAAAGTGACTTTCACCTCAAACAAATCATGATGCTCATCCACTAACTAACTTGTACATTTTTTATGCGATGGCACCTAATATTTTGAAGTACATCAGCTGTACCAATAAAAATTTTGATCATATATATATATATATATATATATATATATATAGCGGTCAATGGACCGGATCCAGATCTGAGATCTATGGATATTTATCCGACGAATTCGGATTTGATATTAGCATCAAATCTGTTTATCCAGACCCGATATATATATATATATATATATATATATATATAGCGGTCAATGGACCGGATCCAGATCTGAGATCTATGGATATTTATCCGATGAATTCGGATTTGATATTAGCATCAAATCTGTTTATCCAGACCCGATAAATTATAACCTAAATAGATAGGATCTAGATATTTAATATTCAGATCCGATAGATCCAAGATCTAGATAATAAAATATTATATATATATATAAAATAAATATTATTTTTTTCTTCGATCTTTCTGGATCTCTCATCGGAACACCTCCTTCTCTCTCTGGATCTCTCGCTAGAACCCCTCTCTCCCTTTCTCTCAATCTCTCGCCAGACCCCCTCCCTCCCTCTCTCTCCCTCTCTTGATCTCTCACCGATTCGTCGGACCTTCTTCCTCTCTCTCTCTCTTAATCTCCCTCGATCTCTCACCGGACTCGACGGGACTCGGACCCCCTCCTCCTCTCTTCTCTCAATCTCTCGCTAACCACCTTTCCTCCCTCTCTCTCTTGATCTCTCTCAATCTCTCATCGGACCCAACCCCCTCCCTCCCTCTCTTGATCTCTCGCCGGACCCCCTCCCTCCCTCTCTCTCAATCTCTCAAGATCTCTTGCCGGACCCCTCTCTCTCCCTCTCTCTCTCTCTCGATCTCTCATTGGACCCGGACCCCCTCCCTCCCTCTCTCTCGATCTCTCGCCAGACCCCCTCCTCCCCCTCTCTCTCCCTCTCTTGATCTCGCTCACCAGCAGTCGGCAAGTGACGGGACCCGCTCCCTCTCTCTCTCCATCCATCTCTCGGTCTCTCTCTCTCAATTTCAGATTTCGAAATTGAGTCTGGATACCTAAGATCCATCAGGATCCGAATTTGATATTTCAAGATCAGATCCATCGGATATTCGGATTCGGATCCAATATCAGTAACTAAAATTAGATCTGAATCTGAATATTTAGATTTCGATCCGAATCTGACTCATTGATAGATCTATATATATAATATTAGGAGCCCAAAAGAAAAAAAAAATGATGTCATCTATTGCATCATCATTTTTCTATCTTTCTTAGAACTTGACCACCCCTTTTTTTTTTTTTTTTTTCTTTTGTCACGGTCGTCGTCGACGATAGGAGTGACGACAGGAGAGATCCGCAAGGCATAAACTACATAAGTTGGGGCTAGCCCCGTCTCTAAAACACTTCAAAGCTCCCAAACCTCGGTGAAAGTGGTATTTGAACCACTGGAGAGATTTTACCAGCAGGAAGGCAGGTTGGCACCTCCTTTTTTAAAATCAACCTGCTACAAAATCTTATAACTAGATATATAATATATAAACTGCATATTTAGCTTTTACTGCCGTAAACTTGCAGCTAAATTATCTTTGGCATGTAGCTAGGAACTATACAAGATCATGTGTGAATTATGCTGAAAATACAAAACCTACATCATTTGGACCAAAAGCAAGTTGTTACCATGCTAATCCACGTTTCACCTTTCATGGGTAGAACTTATAAAACATGCATCCTGAGAATGCAACATCAAATTACATGCACCACATGCCGACTTGAAAGGAGCACCTCCCTTTTGAAGGCAAGGATGCCAGCTATTAGGCCATGGCCTCCTTTTTTTCTTTTGATAATTTCATATTATGTTATTTCTAATTTAGTTGTTTGAGCTTAAATAAGGTACAAAAGAACCACGTACGTAGTTGAGTGCTTCGGCTCCACTTGTTTCATGAAAGAAGTTATTGAGGTTGAGCCAAGCTTGACAAATATTTGAGCTTAGGTCACTTGTCAAATGAATTAAGCTTGTCATATTTGTTCTAGCTCAGCTTCTTTGAGTCAAGCTCTCTACAGATGTTAAAACTTGGCTTTTTCCCTAAAACGGTGTGTCACCCACCTGAACCGAAAGTGCTCATACATAGATAGCTCTGTTTGTTTGCATTCCTTGTCTTAAATTCAGTGTATTTATTTGACTGCTTTGCTTGAGCTCCATGCAGCTAATATTAGTCACAACCATTGGCTTGGCTCTCAAAAAGTATACCGAGAATTAATACCATACTTAGCATGGGGAATCCAAGATTTGGTGAATCTTAGTATTAGCACAAAATTTGAATGTTTGGATCTACTTTTCAGCTAATAACCGAGGTTAATGAGCCTTGAGCTGGAGTTAGGTGAAGAACCTAGGAGCAGGCTCAGTGTAGCCCGTCCTCAACCCACCTGACCCATGGGACTATGGATTTCATCAAGCTAGCTATGGGTTAGCTCAAATCAATCTGCACCTATAATATAATTGCCTTATAAGATTTTGAATTGCCGTAATGAGAACTATGTACGCTCTACACTTACTAAATGCTATCATTGTTTTTCTTCTTCTTATTGTTTTTTTTTTTTTTGGTTATGGATATTGAGGAGGTCCCTCAGTCACTACAAAGTATTGCAATAATATATTTTTTTTTAAAAAAAAAAATTGAAGCTTTTACATCTGCAACACCGATCTAACACCTGCTGCAAGAAGCCTTAATAAGGATGTCGATATTATTAGTCTATTACCAACTTTCTATTTCGGTCTCCTTCTTAGCTGGCATAATGAGTTCCATTGATGAGGTGCAAGCCTTTGTTATTGTCATTGCACCAGAAGGATGATTCTGTCCTTCTTTTTAATTGATAATGCTGGTGGGTACAGTCATGCAAGACATATGATATACTGGCAAAGCCTAAACAGGGATGCTACTAACAACTATCATTTCTAACAGCTTCGAACGGAAGAGAACAGTTCCCATCAGCAAACTGGTCGTTAGCCTTATAATGTGACTTAAAAGGTTGTTTGTTTCTAATTACACTATCTGCAGTCCTAAGTGCTCGAGGAGGAAACTCTGCACTCTGAAACTAGGCGTATTGATCTTTATTTTTTCTCCTTCTATATTCCTCTCTCTCTCTCTCTCTCTCTCTCTCTCACACACACACACACAATGCTAATAAGCCTATTAGGGATAAATCCTACTCCCGCCAAAGTCCAGTCTGATGCTTAGTCTGATGCAACTGGTAATCACGAAAGAGCTTGGATTGAAAATTCTTCCTCCAGCGGCCGAACCCCAGCTGAACTCCTTTAGCAGCTAAACTCCTTCAGTGGCCGAACCCCTTCCGAATTCCATCCAGTGGCCAAATCCCAATCGAACTTCTTCAAACAGCCAAACTTCTCCAGCGGCCGAACCTCTCTCGAACTCCTACAACGGCCAGACTTCTCTTTCAATTGGATTCCTACAGGAGCCAAACTCCTTCCGGACTTCTCCTTCAATCGGATTTCTCAAGGAGTCGAACTCCTTTCGGACTTCACCTTTAATCGAATTCCTCTAGAAGCCGAACTTCTTCCGGATCTCTTCTTCAGTTGAATTTCTATAGGAGCCGAACTCCTTCTGGACTTCTCCTTCAGTCGGATTCCTCCGGAGCGAAATTTCTTTCGGACTTCTCCTTCAATCGGATTCCTCTAGGAGCTGAACTCCTTCCTGATCTTTTCTTTAGCCGGATTCCTATAGGAGCCGAACTCCTTCCAAACCTCTCATTTAGTCAGATTTCTATAGGAGCTGAACTCCATCCGAACTTCTCTTTCAATCGAATTTCTAAAGGAGCCGAACTTCTTCTGAACCTCTCCTTCAGTCGGATTCCTTCAGGAGCAGAACTTCTTTCGGGCCTCTTCTTCAGTTGGATTGTTACAGAAGTCAAACTCCTTCCGAACTTCTCCTTTAGTCAAACTTCATCTGGATTCCTTCAGCGGATTACTTTCAAATTTCAAGTAGTATTCCTCCCAAATGATCCCTCTAGCCATATTTTCTTTAGAAGTCCGAATTCCTCTGGAATTGATATATGTCAAAGTTCTTCACCAACCAATGCCTGCTTCCTCCGGACTTCGACTATTAAATCTCAATGAATAGATGATCCCACTACCGGATGGTTACGACTATTATTTATCAGGATGGTTACGACTGTAATTATCAGTTTATTACGAACGATACCTCTCTCCGTAATAAATTTCATATGATCCCGAGCGGCCCACGATCGAACGGTTACGACAAGCTCCATCTATAAAAGAGATCCTCCAGATACGTTTTCTCTAAGCTCTCTTCTTCTTTCAAATCTCTGCTGAATTCTTATCTGAGCACTCCATTTCTGTTGGCCAGAAGAGCTGACTTGATTGTTAGAGGATCCTGCTGGAGCCACCACCACCGACTCTAGATGGAACTTTATTTTGTAGGTCACCGACGATGACCTTTTCTTCTCCAACTCTAGCTCGATCCAACGACAATCAGATTCTATACCAACAGGATTGGCGCTAGAAGGAGGGTCCTATTCCTGAGGTTTTCTTGTTCTTAAAGGAGTGCTCAGTAGTGATTTCTTTTTTTTCTCTCTAGAGTTCTTTCCAAAAAAGATGCCTCTTAGAAAAGCTATAATCCAACGATCAACGACCTCTGTAGCCAGATCCCATCCAGATTCATCCGCTCCCACTCCAGCTCTGATAACTCAAGCTCCATCTGCAGCCATGGTGGATGCGGAGCAGTTCAACCTGCTGGTACAGTAGGTTCATGATCTCACGAAGGCAGTGTAGACCATATATTGGTAAGCTCAGGCACCAATTCGATTGGAGCAGATTTTTTTAGAGTCCCATGATCCAATCGAAGGACGGTCGACTCAGGCTAGCCGGCCAGAAAAATAGAGGATGGAGAGCCACTGCTTTGACTATGATTTGACCCTGAGGAAAGCTTTGCTTCCATTCCACCAGAAAATTATAGAGATCAACGATCGTGAAGACCTCCTAAATCAAAGGCTCCAGAAAATGAGCCGATGAATTGAAGAGCTCCATCATACTCTCTCCTCATACGGTAATAATATTTGCACTGATCCTCCTTTTTTTCAGAGGATTATGCAAGAGCCCATTCCGCCGAACTTTAAGCTTTCCCAGTTTGAAAGCTACGATGGAATCTCTAATTCGGTTAATCATCTGGAGGCCTTCCAAATCATGATGCTGCTCCATAGCACACCAGACACCATCTTATGTCGAGCTTTTTTATCTACCTTAAAGGGAGCAGCAAAAAATTGATACTCGACGTTGAAGTTGGGTACGATCTTTTTTTTTAATCAAATGAGTCATCAGTTTGTAGCTCACTTCATTAGTAGTCGATGTTCAAATTTTTTGATGCATATCAAGTAGAAAGAGGGAGAACCTATCCGGACTTATGTCATCCGATTTAATGCCGCTGCACTGAAAGTCCAAAATTTGGATCAGTCTATTATAATGGCCGCACATAAGGGCAGCCTTTAGAAGAATGATTTGTTATTCTCCTTGGAGAAGAAGTATCCTCGGAACTTTGCCAATCTACTAGCTCAGGCTTAAGGATATGTCCGAACGAAAGAAACCTTCAAATTGAAGGATGAGGAAGCCACAGAAAAGCGGTAGACGGACGAGTCTAATAAATCCACAGTTGATGAAGGACCAAATAAAGTTCGACCGTGCTCATGGACTCCCTCCGAGCGCAAGCAAGCCCGAACTTCTCCTCGAGCTCATCGTCAAAGAAGCTCCGATAGAAGGGCACGAAGAAGTTCTCCCCTCAGAAGATTTCATAACTATGCCTCCCTCAATGCTCCAAAAATGCAAGTATTGATGGAGATCAAGGAGCAATTACCGAGGTCTGAAAGGATGCGCACTCATCCTGGCAAGTGCAATCCTAGCAAATACTATCTCTACTATCGTGACCATGACCACTGTTGGTGCAGAATCTGGTTGTCACCGAATCCAGCTAAAGTGGAGGAGGATGAGGTCGCCACCGATGACCTGCAAAATAAAGTTTCGTTCGGAGTCGGTGGGGGTGGCTCCTGCAGGATCCTCCGACGATCAAGTCAGCTCTTCTGACCAACAGAAATGGAGTGCTCTAGAATGAGTTCGACAGAGTTTAAAGAAGGAGAGGAGAGCTTAGAGCTTAGCGTATCTAGAAGATCCCTTTTTATAGGCAGAGCTTGATGGTGATAGCTGCAGCTGTCTGATAGCGGGCCACTCAAGATCTGACGAGATCAGTCATAGAGGAAGGTGCCATCTACAGTATCACCTATCATAGATTGATGGTGATAGCCATCACCGTCTGATAGCGGATCGCTGTTACCTGCAATGGACTGATGGCAATCGTTCGTCGAAATTTAATGGCCGTAGCTCTGAGAAAGCGGGCATTGGTTGGTGAACTTTGGCATATATCGATTTCAGAGAAGTTCGGACTCCTAAAGGAGATACGTTTGGTGGGATTATCCGGGAGCAATCTATTGGAAGAATTTAACTAGGGGAGAAGTTTGGGAAGAGTTCGATCGAAGGAGAAGCTCAGAAGGAGTTTGGCTCCCATAGGCATCCGACTGGAGAGGCGTGGAGGGAGTTCGGCTCCCATAGGCATCCGGTTGGAGGGGCGTGGAGGGAGTTTGGCTAGAGCTCGATCGCTGAGGAGCTCGGCAGGCTGAAGAAGTTCGGCAAAGATCAGGCCGACTGAAGGAGTTCTGTGGAGTTCGACCAACTGAAAAAGTTCGACGGGGGCCAGGTAGGCTGAAGGAGTTCGGTTAAAACTCATCCGTTGAAACTCTTTCGTGGCTACTGGTTGCATTAGGTTGAGCATCGAGCTGGACTTCGACAGGAGTGGGATTTATCTCCAATAATAGTCTCTCCCACTTTCGAGTTTGAAACTCAAAGAAAGGGAGTGCAGAAAAGGCGACTGCCAAAGTTCTCTTGTGGGCTCTGTGCTGATTAGAGTTGAATCTCGAGAGAGATCTCATCTTCGACCAAAGTTGATGCTGAAGTTAAAGCTCGAAAAAGATTTCATCTCCAGCCGAGGTTGAAGTAGACCTCGTCTCCTATGACTGAGGTCAGAGGTTGAGATCCTCGGGGGCGATATTGTCCCCAACAGCCGAGGCTAACTCGGGAGAGATCTTATCTTCTATAGCCACTTGGGAGAGATCTTATCTCCTGCAGTCGAGATTGATACGGACGCTCGAAAGAAATCTGATCTCTAGCCGAGGTTGATATAGGCGCTCGAGGGAGATCTGATCTCCTGCAGCCGAGGTTGATACGGGCGCTCGGAAGAGATCTTATCTCCTGTAGCCGAGGTTGTCTCAGTTGCTCGGAGGAGATCTTATCTCTTACGGTCGAGGTTGTTGTGGACGCTCTGGGGAGATCTTATCTCCTACAGTCGAGGTTGGTCCGGTAGCTCGGGGGAGATCTTATCTCCTACGATCGAGGTTGATACGGACACCCAAGGGAGATCTTATCTCCGACAGTCGAGGAGATCTTATCTCCTATAGTCAAGGTTGCCTCGGGGGAGATCTTATCTTCTACGATCGAGGTTGATACAGACGCTCGGAGCAGATCTTATCTCCTGCAATCGAGGTTGGTCTGGACCCTCGGGGAGAGATCTTATCTTCTGCGGTCGAGGTTGTTGCGGATGCTCGGAGAAAATCTTATCTCCTACAGCTGAGGTCGGCCCGGACCCTTTGAGGAAGATCTTATCTGCTGTGGGTCGAGGTTGTTGCGGATGCTCGAGAAAGATCTTATCTCCTGTAGTCGAGGTCGGTCTGGATCCTCGGTGGAGATCTTATCTCCTACAGTCGAGGTTGTTGCGGGCGCTCGGGAGAGATCTTCATCTCCTACAGCCGAGGTCGGCTTGGATCCTCAGGGGAGCTCTTATCTCCTGCAGTCAAGGTTGCCTCGGGGGAGATCTTATCTCCTACAGCCAAGGTTGTTATGGATGCTCGGGGGAGATCTTATCTCCTACAGTCGAGATTGGGCCGATCGCTCGGGAGAGATCTTATCTCCTATAGCCGAGGTTATCTCGGGGGAGATCTTATCTCCTACAGCCGAGATTGTTGCAGACGCTCGGGGGAGATCTTATCTCCTACAGTCGAGGTTGGCCCGATCGCTCGAAAAGATCTTATCTCCTGCAGCCAAGGTTGCCTCGGAAGAGATCTTATCTCCTACAGCCGAGGTTGTTGCGGATGCTCAAGGGAGATCTTATCTCCTACGGCCAAGATTGTTATGGATGCTCGGGAGAGATCTCATCTCCTGCAGTCGAGGTCGGCCCAGATCCTTGGGGAAGATCTTATCTCCTATGGTCGAGGTTGTTGTGGATGCTCGGGGAAGATCTCATCTCCTACAGTCGAGGTCGGCTCGGACCCTCGGGGGAGATCTTATCTCCTGCAGTCGAGGTTGCCTCCGGGAAGATCTTATCTCCTGCAGTCGAGGTTGTTGCGGGCACTCGGGAGAGATCTTATCTCCTGCAGCTGAGGTTGGCCCGATCGCTCGGGGGAGATCTTATCTCCTGCAGCTGAGGTTGCTTCAGGGAAGATCTTATATCTCCTACGGCCAAGGTTGGCCCGATCGCTCGAGGAAAGATCTTATCTCCTACGGTCGAGGTTGATACGGGCGTCCGAGGAGATCTTATCTCCGACAGTCGAAGTTGGCCCCGATCGCTCGGGGAGATCTTATTTCCTACAGTTGAGGTTTGGGCTCAGAGGAGATCTTATCTCCTGCAGTCGAGGTTGCCTCGGAGAGATCTTATCTCCTACGGCTGAGGTTGATGCGGACACTCGCGGAAGATCTTATCTCCTACAACCGACGTCGGCCCGGACCCTCAGGAGAGATCTTATCTCCTACGGTCGAGATTATTGCGGATGCTTGGGAGAGATCTTTTTCTCTTGCAGTCGAGGTTGGCTCGATCACTCGGGGGAGATATTATCTCTTACAGTCGAGGTTGATACGGGCATCTGGAAAAGATCTTATCTCCGACAGTCGAGGTTGGCCCAGTCACTCGAGGGAGATCTTATCTCCTACAGTCGAGGTTGCCTCGGGGGAGATCTTATCTCCTATAGCCGAGGTTATTGCAGATGTTTGGGGGAGATCTTATCTCCTGCAGTCGAAGTCGGCTCGGATTCTCAAGGAAGATCTTATCTCCTGCAGCCGAGGTTGTTGCGGACGCTCGAGAGAGATCTTATCTCCTACAGTCGAAGTCGGCCCAAATTCTCAAGGGAGATCTTATCTCCTACGATCGAGGTTGCCTCGGGGGAGATCTTATCTCCTACAGTCGAGGTTGAAAGACTTTGGCCGGCTCAAGTTAGGATGAGGTTCTCCTTTTGTTCCTAACACGGCAACTATTGACTACTTCTTTCCTATCATTATATAGTTTTTGCACCTAGAAACAATATTATTGAAATGGAAGAATTTTATCGAAGAAAAATTACTGGTAGCACATCTCCATTTCATGATCGTAGGGACATTATTCCTCTGAGTTCCCTTGGGCAGTAAGTCTCGGGCCAGATGACCTCCTCTATCTCATGCTGGCCTTCTCAATTTGGAGCAAGTTTCTCTTAGCTTTGTCATTGGAAGATGACAGCCCACCAAAGTACCAAGCCCCGGAGATAGCATCGATGATGCCGGGAGGCGACCGATCTCTTCGTCATTCCTTCCTCATTGGTGGTTTTAGCTTCTGAGGGGGGAGGACTTCTTTGCATCCTTCGATCGGGGCTTCCTTGATGACGAGCTCAAGAAAAAGTTCGGGCCTCTTTCGCTGGGGGAGGTCATGAGCGCGGTCGAACTTCATTCCGCCCTCCTGTAAAATCTTCTGGGGGAGAACTTCATGCCCCTTTATCGAGGCTTCCTTGATGATGAGCTCGAGGGGGAGTTCGGCGGCCTCGCTTATGCCGAACTTCATTCCACCCTCTTGTGAAATCTTTGTCGGGGCTTTCTTGATGACGAGCTCGAGAAGGAGTTTGAGACTCTTGCGCTGGGGGAGGTCGTGAGCATGACCGAACTTCATTCCGCCCTCCTGTAAAATCTTATGGGGGAGAATTTCATGCCCCTTTATCGGGGCTTCCTTGATGACGAGCTCGAGGGGGAGTTCGACGGCCTCACTTACGTTGAACTTCATTCCGTCCTCTTGTGAAACATTTTAGGGGAGAACTTCTGCTCTCTATTTCTCCTTCCTAAGGGCGATTGGTATGCTAGGCCAAATGCTCTTCCTTAAGGCCGGTTCCTGACATCCTGATGGCGGGTTTGCTGGCAAAGTCACCGTCGGAGGCTGTCGCATGGCCTGTATCATCTCAATGAGACCATGAATCTGCTGGACCAGCAGGTTGAACTGCTCCACATCTACGGTGGCTGCAGGTAGAACCTGAATTGCCGAGGCTGAAGCGGGAGCAGATGGATCTGAACGGGATCGAATCGTGGAGGCCGTTGATCGTCGGGTCGAAGCTCTCCTGGGAGGCATTTTCTCTTGAGAAAGAACTCTAGAGAGGAAGGAGGGAGATCTCTGGAGAGAGATCATCGCTGAGCACTCCTTTAAGAATAAGGGGGTCTCAAGAATACCTCAAGAATAGAGGTGGCCCTTCCTCTAGCGCCAAATTTATTGGTGCAAAATCTGGTTATCACCAGATCCAGCTGAAGTAGAGGAGGATGAGATCACCATCGGTGACCTACAAAATAAAGTCCCATTCGGAGCCAGTGAGAGTGGCTCCGGTAGAACCCTTCGACGATCAAGTCAGCTCTTCTGGCCAACAGAAATGGAGTGCTCTGAAATGAGTTCGGTAGAGTTTAAAGAAGGAGAGGAGAGCTTAGAGCTTAGCATATTTGAAGGATCCCTTTTTATAGGCAGAGCTTGATGGTGATAGCTGCAGCTGCCTGATAGTGGGCTACTCGAGATCTGATGGGATCAATCATGAAGGAAAGCACCGTCTGCAGCGTCGCCTGCCATAGATTAATGGTGACAGCCATCACCGCCTGGTAGCGGATCACTATCATCTGTAGCGGACTGATGGCGATCGTTTATCGAGATTTAATGGTCGTAGCTCTGAGAAAGCGGGCATTGGTTGGTGGACTTCAGCATATATCGATTCTAGAGGAGTTCGAACTTCTGAAGGAGATACATCTTGTGGAATTATCTGGGAGCAATCCGTTGGAAGAATTCGACTAGGAGAGAAGTCTAGGAAGAGTTTGATCGAAGGGGAAGCTTGGAAGAAGTTCGGCTCTCATAGGCATTCGGCTAGAGGGGTGCGGAGGGAGTTCGGCTCTCATGAGAGTCCGACTGAAGCTCGATCGTTGAGCAGCTTAGTAGGCTGAAGAAGTTTGGCAAAGACCAGGCTGGCTGAAGGAGTTCTGCGGAGTTCAACTGGCTGAAAAAGTTTGGCAGGGGCCAGGCAAGCTGAAGGAGTTCGGCTAAAACTCGTCCGTTGAAGCTCTTCCATGGCTACTGGTTGCATTAGACTGAGCATCGAGCTGGACTTTGGTAAGAGCATAGTTTATCCCCAATAACCATGATACTGAAGAATGCATTCAGCTCCAAGACGAGATCGAGGAGCTCATTAGGAGAGGTCGGCTGGGTCAATTCCTCATACGCCAGCCTATAGCGAGAGAAAATCGATCGAGGGTACTACCGCAGCCTGAACCACCAAAGAGGAAGGAACAACAAGAAGATCGGCCACCTCTTGGCATCATCAATACTATCTCTGGGGGACTTTGATGAGAAGAAGCCAGCAGCTCTAGGAGAACAGTGAAAAGATGGAGGACTGAAGAACCCATAACCTTCACTGAGATAAATGCATGGGGAGTACAGTTTCCACATAATGATGTGGTTGTAATCTCTTTAAACATAGCGAACTACGATGTACGTCGCGTCCTAGTTGATAACGAAAGTTTGGCTGACATTTTATTTTATGATGCTTTCTCCAAAATGTCAATATCCAATAGTCAGCTAGGACCAATAAACTCTCCACTAGTAGGCTTCACTAGTACTGCAGTATCAGTTGAAGATATAATGACTCTAGCTGTGGCTGCAGGGCAATATCCAAAATAATCCAGAGTATAGGTGGATTTTTTGGTAGTAAAGGCTCCCTCCGCTTATAATGCAATTCTCGACCGACCTGATTTAAATATACTTTGGACGGTGGTATCCACTTGTTATTTGAAGATGAAGTTTTCGATAAGTTACAGGATCAGAAAGATCAGAAGAGATCAAACTCTGGCAAGGCACTGCTACTCAATTGCCCTATGAAAGAAAGCATAGTCCGACCCTTATCTTGTTGACTGGCTAGATGTTCGTGATGACTTTATCGAAGAATGGGGCGAGCCCATAGAAGATCTTATAACCATCCCTCTGAATGACGAAAATGCGGAGCATACGGTACAAATTAGCTCCAATCTAGAAGATGAAGTTCGGGAGTAGCTCATCGCCTTCTGATGGAGGAATGCCGACATCTTCGTCTGGGTTTCGATGGATATGCTTGAGATTGACGCCAAGGTTATGGAACATGGGCTGGCCATTGACCCCAAGCATCGACTAGTGAGAGAAAGAGTTTGAGGCCATGCACCAGAAAGATAGAAGGTAATAGCAGAAGAAATCGACAAGTTTCTCAACGTCGAATTTATCTGAGAAGTCAGCTATCCGACTTAGGTCTCTAACATGGTCCTTATCAAGAAAGTCAATGGCAAGTGGAGAATGTGCATCGACTTTAAGAAGCTTAACAAAGCTTGCCCAAAAGATAGCTATCCTTTATCCAAAATCGATCAATTGATGGATGCGACTTTAGGCTATGAGCTCCTCATCTTCATGGATGCCTTCTCTAGCTATAACCAAATTCGGATGGCATCGAAGGATGAGGAGAAGACTTCTTTTATTACTAACTGTGGTCTTTATTGTTATAGGATCATACCCGTTGGGCTTAAAAATGCAGGCGCGGCTTATCAGCACTTGGTCAATAAAATCTTTAAGAAGCAGATCAACCATAATATGGAGGTTTACGTCGATGACATTCGGTCAAAAGTCGAAAGACTATCAATCATGTCACCGACCTCGAAGAGGCTTTCAATGCACTAAAAAAATATAAGATGAAGCTAAATCCAAATAAGTGCACCTTTGGGATAGCCTCAGAAAAATTTTTAGAATTCATGGACTCGAGATGAGGGATCGAAGCCAATCCAGAAAAAATTTGAGCTATCCAAGAGATGACCACTTCGAAGTCCATCAAGAAAGTTTAGCACATGACTGGAAAGGTGGCATCTTTAAATTATTTTATCTCAAAATTGGCCGAACGCTATATGCCCTTCTTCCAAATCCTCAGAAAATCGAAAGATTTTCACTAGACTCAAGAATGCCAAAAGGCATTCGACGAGCTCAAGAACTACCTCAGCTCACCCCTCTTACTAGCCAAACTCGAATCCGGAGAGAAGCTATTTCTCTACCTCACGGTCTTTCTTGCGGTACTAGCGGCAGTCTTGGTCAAAGAGGAGGCCAAAGTACAGCGATCAGTCTACTACATAAGTCAAATCCTAAGAGATGCCAAAATCAGATATACAAAGTTGGAAAAATTGACTTATGCTCTTTTGATAGTAGTAAGAAGACTTCGACATTACTTCTAAGGATATGCTATAACGCTCCTCATTGATCAGTCGATCAAAGCAATCCTTCATCAAATGGATGCTTCTAGAAGAATTATGAAATAGGCCATTGAATTAACAGAGTTCGACATCAACTACCGACCTCGACTAGCAATCAAGGCTCAGGCACTAGCTGACTTCATAGTTGAATGCACCATTCCAGATGAAGTCGAGTTTGAATAGAGCGAGACTGGTATCCCATGGTTGCAACCGAGCCTCCCCGAAGAAAGTGCTGACCTTTTTGAAGGTTTTTGGATCCTGTACGTGGATGGTTTGTCCAACTTTGCTGGAGTAGGCACGGGATTAGTCTTAGTCAACCTCGAGAGAGTCATCATCGAGCTATGCTTCAAATTTTCTATAATTAATAATGGGGTCGAATATAAAGCACCGATCGTCGGATTAAAAATAGCAAGAGAGTTGAAAGTAGATCAACTTCAAGTCTACAGTGATTCTCAATTGATGGTCGGCCAAGTTAGTGGTAGGTATGAAGTACAGAAGAAAAGTATGATGAAATACCTCGAGAAAGTAAAGGATTTGACTCCAGTCTTCAGCAGTTTTGGCATTCAAAAGATTCTAAGAGCAGAAAATACAAAAGCCGACCTTCTCTCTAAATTGGCCACTTTAGCCCTAGCCGAACTGTCCAAAGAAGTATTTTTTGAAACTCTAAAATGCCCAAGCTCAGAGGATTCATAGTTCATTATGCAGATAGAGCTCGAGCCAAGCTGGATTGACCTGTTAGTTGCCTATCTCAAAGAGGGATTTCTTCCTCGTGATCCGAAAGAAGCTCGAAAATTCAGAAATCAAGCCTTTTGGTACATTTTGTATGAGGGCAAGTTGTATAAGAGGTCATATTCGCTACCGCTACTGAGATGTCTCCGACCTTCAGAGGTCGACTTCGCATTATGAAAAGTGCATGAGAAAATTTGTGAAAGTCATGTAGGAGTCAGGTCCCTGTCATAAAGACTACTTTGGTAAGGGTACTATTGGCCCATCTTATACCATGATTCTATGGAGTATGTCAAAAAATATGACCGCTGTCAAAAAAATATAAACATACAAAGACAGTCGGCCTCCGAACTTACTCCACTAAGCGCACCTTGGCTATTTACGTAGTGGCGAATGGATATACTTGGTCTTTTTTCAACGGCATTCGGACAATGGAAGTTTCTCCTGGTTGCGATCGACTACTTCATCAAATAGATCGAAGCCGAATCACTAGCAAAAATGACCGAGGTCAAGGTACAGAACTTCGTCTAAAAGTCAATCGTCTGTCGGTTCGATTTGTTCCAAACTCTCATAATAGATAATGGACGATAGTTCGCTAGATCGAGGTTCGCTGAGTTCTGCGAAGATCTAAACATCTTCCATCACTTTACATTGGTAAATCACCCACAGGCAAATGGAGAAGCTGAAGTGACCAACCAGATCCTGCTGTAAGGCATCAAAATAAGACTTGACAGAGCAAAGGGGGCTTGGGTAGATGAACTCTACTATATCCTTTAGACGTACCGACTACTCAAAGGCTACCGACTGGAGAAACACCATTCATCTTGGCTTTCGAAATGGAGGCAGTCATCCCAATCGAGCTTAAGCTCCCATCAGCGCGGATCGTGGCCTTCAATGAGTAGCATAACTCATAGGACCTTAGAGTCAACCTTGATCTGCTGGAAGAAAAAAGAGAGGAAGCTCAGGTTCGGATGATGACCTATAGGCGAAGGATGGTCCGATACTATAACTCCAAAGTCAGAGGTAAAATATTCAGAGTGGGAGACTTAGTACTTTGACGAGCAGCCATCTCTTAGCCTCAGAGCGAGGAGAAGCTTGCTCCAAATTGGGAAGGCCCATATGAAATAGAGGAGGTCGTCCGGCTCAGAACTTATTGTCTGAAGGAGCTTGGAGGAACAACGCTCCCATAATCTTGGAATTAAGAAAATCTGAGGATGTATTACCAATAATTTTTTTTCAATAAAACTCCTCCATTTCAATATTATGGTTTCTTGGTGCAAAAACTATGTGATAACAGAAAAGAAGCAATCAATAGTGCTATTGGGGATAAACCCCGCTCTTACCGAAGTTTAGTTCGGTGCTCAGCCTAACGCAATCGGTAGCCATGGAAGAGCCTCAGCGGTCGAGCTTCTTCGGACTCTCCATGGTCGGACCTAAGCCGAACTCCTTTTGAGCTCCTCCTTCGGCCGAACTTCTCAGCAATTGCACCCCGATCGAGCTCCTCAATGGTCAAGCTTCAGTCGGACTCCCACAGGAGCCGAACTCCTTCTGAGCCTCCTTTTGGCCAAACTCCCCCAGACATCCGAACTCCTTTGAAATTGGTACATGCCCGAGTCCACCAACCAATACCTGCTTCCTCAAGCTACGGCTGATGGACCCCGATGGTATGGCCGCCACTATCAGTCTGGCGATGTCTTTTCCTCCATAACAAGTCCCGTGCGGCCCACGATCGGACGACATGGCCACCACTACTGGCGATGCCATCCTCTCCGTAATCAGCCCCATGCGGCCCACGATCCATCAGTATGGCTGTCACTATCCGCCCGATGATGCCTTCCTCTCCATACCGAACTCCATGCAGCTCCGAGCGGCCCACGATTGGACGATATGGCCATCACCATCAATCAAGCTTCGCCTATAAAAAGGATTCTCCAGATATGCTAACTCTAATCTCTAATCTTTAGGCTCTAAGCTCTCCTCTCCTTCCCTAAAATCTGCTGAACTCATTCTAGAGCACTCCATTCTTGTTGGCCAGAGCTGACTTGATCGTCGGAGGGTCCTATCGGAGCTACCTCCATCGACTCCGGATGGGACTTTATTTTGCAGGTCCCCAATGGCGATCTCATCGGCCTCCACTCCAACTGATTTCGATGATGATCAATTTCTGCACCAACAGATTGGCGCTAGAAGGAGGGCACTGAACCTCCGAGGTCCCCTTATTCTTAAAGGAGTGCTCGATGATGATTTCTCTCTCTCCTCTCTGGAGATCTCTCTTCTTTCTCTCTAGAGTTCTTTTTCAAAGAGAAAATGCCTCCCAGGAGAGTTTTGACTCAACGATCGACGGCCTCCGTGCCAGGTTCATCTGCTCCCATTTCAGCCCCGGTAGCCCAGGTTCCATCTGAAACCACCGCAGATGTGGAGCAGTTCAACTTGCTGGTCGGGTTTGTGGCTCCGTTGAGATAATGCAGGCCATGCGACAACCTCCGACGGAGACTTTGCTAGCAAACCCGCCATGAGGATGCGAAGAACCGACCTTAAGGAAGAGCATTTGGGCATGCCAATCGCCCTTTGGAAGAAGAAATGGAGAGCAGAAGTTCTCCCATAGAAGGTCTCACAAAGAGGTGGAACAAAGTTCGACCGTAGTTACGACCTTCCCAGCGTAAGCGAGGTCGAACTCCCCCTCGAGCTCGCCACCAAGGAAGCCCCGACAAAGGGGCATGAAGTTCTTCCGATGAAAGCTTCACAAGAGGGTGGAGTGAAGTTCGATGCAAGTGAGGTCGAAATCCCCCTTGAGTATATCATCAATGAAACCCCCTACAAAGATCTCATAAGAGGTGGAATGAAGTTCGATCATGCTCACGATCACCCCAGCGCAAGCGAGGCCAAACTCTCCCTCGAGTATGTCTTCAAGAAAGCCCCTGCAAAGAATTCACAAGAGGTGGAATGAAGTTCGGGCAAGCCAGGCCGAGCTCCCCCTCGAGCTCATCGTCAAGGAAGTCCCGACTAAGAAGCATGAAGTTCTCCCACAGAAGGTTTCACAGGAAGTTCGGCCATGCTCATGACCTCCCTAGCGCAAGCAAGGCCCGAACTTCTCGAGCTCACCACCAAGAAAGTCCCGACAGAAGGGCGTGAAGAAGTCCTTCCAAAAGGTTCCACGACTACGCCCCCCTCAACGCTCCTCGAACTCAAATTCTCACGGAAGTTAAGAACCAGCTACCAAGACCAGAAGGACTCCAGCCTCCCTCAAACATGCACGATTAAAGCAAGTAATGCCCCAACCATCGTGACCACGGCCACGACACTGAGGAATACATTCAGCTTCGAGATGAAATTAAGGAGCTTGTCAGAAATGGGTGGCTTGGTAAATTCTCCCAACGTCAGTCTGAAGCAGGAGAAGATTGGCCAATGGTGCTGCCGTAACCAAAAATAATAAGAAGGTCGGCCGCCTCACGACGTCATCAACATCACCCCCGGGCAGAGCTTGGTACATTGACGATTCATCATCTCCCACCGTCAAAGCCAAGAGGAGCATGCTCCAAATTGAGGAGGCCAGCATGAGATAGAGGAGGTCGTCCAGCCCGGGACTTACTATCTGAGGGAACTCAGAGGAACAACCCCCCACGATCCTAAAATGGGGATGTGCTGCCCATAACTTTCCTTCGGTAAAAATCTTCTCTTCCAATATTATTGTTTCTGGATGCAAAAACTACGCGATGATAGGGAAGAAGCAGTCAATAGTCGTCGTGTTAGGAACAGAAGGAAAACCTCATCCTAACACGAGCAGGTCAAAGACCATCAACCATGGCTAGAGATAAGATCTCTTCCAAGCGACTGATGACAACCTCGGCTAGAGATAAGATCTCTCCCGAGCGACCGAGTCAACCTCGACCAGAGATAAGATCTCTTCCGAGCGACCGTGACAACCTCGACTAGAGATAAGATCTCTCCCGAGCAATCGATGACAACCTCGACTAGAGATAAGATCTCTTCCGAGCGATCATGACAACCTTGGCTAGAGATAAGATCTCTCCCGAGCGACTGCTAACAACCTTGGCTAGAGATAAGATCTTTCCCGAGCGATTGAGTCAACCTCGATCAGAGATAAGATCTCTTCCGAGTGATCATGACAACCTCAGTCAGAGATAAGATCTATCCCAAGCGATCGAGTCAACCTCGACCAGAGATAATATCTCTTTCGAGTGATCGAGTCAACCTCGACTAGAGATAAGATCTCTCTCGAGCGACCGATGATAATCTCGATCAGAGATAACATCTCTCTCGAGCGATCGATGACAACCTCGATTAGAGATAAGATCTCTTTCGAGCAACCGCTGACAACCTCAGCTAAAGATAAGATCTCTTTTCGAGCGATCGAGTCAACCTCGGTCAGAGATAAGATCTCTCCCGAGTGATCGCTGACAACCTCGGCCAGAGATAAGATCTCTTCCGAGCAACCGAGTCAACCTTGGTCAGAGATAAGATCTCTCCCGAGCGATCGTGGACAACCTCGACCAGAGATAAGATCTCTTCCGAACGATCGAGCCAACATCAGCCAAAGATAAGATCTCTCCTGAGCTTCGAAGATCCTCGTCCGCTGCCCGTTAGGAATAGGAGGAGAACCTCATCCTAACACGAGCAAAGTCGAAGGCCTCATCCACAAAGGATGGGATGAGGGGAGAGGCCCTGACAACGGCCCTTATGTGTCTCAATAGCCCATTAGGAATAGGAGAAGAACCTCATCCTAATGCGAGCAAAGTCAAAGACCTCGTCCACAAAGGACGGGATGGAGGAAGAGGTTCTGACAACGGCCCTTATGCGCCCCCACAGCCCATTAGGAATAGGAGGAGAACCTCATCCTAATGCGAGCAAAGTCGAAAGCCTCGTCTATAAAGGATGGGATGGAGGGAGAGGCCCTGACAACGGCCCTTATGTGCCCCCATAGCCCATTAGAAATAAGAGGAGAACCTCATCCTAATGCGTGCAAAGTCGAAGGCCTCGTCCACAAAGGACGGGATGGGAGGAGAGGCCCTGACAACAGCCCTTATGCGCCCCCACAGTCTGATAGGAACAGGAGGAGAATTTTATCTTAATGCAAGCAAAGTCGAAAGCCTCGTCCATAAAGGATGGGATGGAGGGAGAGGCCCTGACAACGGACCTTATGCGCCCCCATAGCCCATTAAGAATAAGAGAAGAACCTCATCCTAATGCGAGCAAAGTCAAAGACCTTGTCCACAAAGGATGGAATGGGGAAGAGGTCCTGACAACGGCCCTTATGCGCCCCCATAGCTCATTAGGAACAGAAGGAGAACCTCGTTCTAATGCGAGCAAAGTCCAAAGCCTCGTTCATAAAAGACGGGATGGGGGGAGAGGCCCTGACAACGGCCCCTATGCACCCCCATAGCCCGTTAGGAATAGGAGGAGAACCTCATCCTAATGCGAGCAAAGTCCAAGGCCGAGCTCCAAAGTCTACAGGAGACAAGATCCCCATCAACCTCGGTCAGAGATAAGATCGGAGACAACCTCAGCTAAAGATAAGATCTCTCTCGAGCATCCATATTAACCTCAGCTGCAGAGAATGAGAACTCCCTCGAGTCGACCTTGGCTGCAGGAGAGGAGGTCCCCTCGAGTCAGCCTCGGCCGCTGGCGATAATATTGCCCCCAAGGAGCACCTTGACCGTAGGAGGTGAGATCTACTTCAACTTTGGCTGAAGATGAGATCTCCCCCGGGCTTCAACTTCAACATCAACTTTGGCTGGAGATGAGACCTCCCCCGAGCCTCAACCCGAACCAGCACGGAGCCCAGAAGAGAGCTTCAACAGTCGTCTTTTTTGCACTCCCTTCCTTTGAGTTTTGAACTCGGGAGTGGGGAGACTATTGTTGGGGATAAACTTCGCTCCTACCGAAGTTTAGTTCAGTGCTCAGTCTAACGCAATCGGTAGCTATGGAAGAGCCTCGGCGGCCGAGCTCCTTCAGACTCTCCGCAGTCAAACCTAAGTCGAACTCCTTTCAAGCTCCTCCTTCGGTTGAACTCCTCAGTGGTTGCACCCTGACCGAGCTTCTCAGTGATCGAGCTCCAGTCAGACTCTCACAGGAGCCAAACTCCTTCCGAGCCTCCTTTTGGTCGAACTCCTCCAGACGTCCAAACTCCTTTGAAATTGATACATGCCCGAGTCCATCAACCAATACCTGCTTCCTCGAGCTACGACTACAGACCTCGATGGTATGGCCGTCACTATCAGTCTGGCGATGCCTTTCCCTCCGTAACAAGCCCTATGTGGCCCACGATCGGACGACATGGCCATCACTACTGGCGATGCCACCCTCTCTATAATTAGCCCCATGTAGCCCATGACCCATCAGTATGGCTGTCACTATCCGTCCGACGATGCCTTCCTCTCCGTATCAAACTTCATACGGCCCCGAGCGGCCCACGGTCGGACGATATGGCCGTCACTATCAATCAAGCTTCGTCTATAAAAAGGACCCTCCAGATATGCTAACTCTAACCTCTGATCTCTAGGCTCTAAGCTCTCCTCTCCTTCCCTAAACTCTGCCGAACTCATTTTAGAGTACTCTATTCCTGTTGGCCAGAGCTAACTTGATCGTCGAAGGATCCTGTCGGAGCCACTCCCCCCCCCACCGACTTCAGATGGAACTTTATTTTACAGATTTTCGACGGCGACCTCGTCAGCCTCCACTCCAGTTGATTCCGACGACGATCAGTTTCTGCACTAACAAGTGGCTACGTTAGGAACATGAGGAGAACCTCATCCTAACATGAGCAAAGTCGAAGGCTTTGTTCATTTTAGATGAGATGAGGGGAGAGGCCCTGACAATGGCCCTTATGTGCCCCTACAGTCCGTTAGGAATAGGATGAGAACCTTATCCTAACGTGAGCAAAATCGAAGACCTCATTTATTTTAGATGAGATGATAGAAGAGGTCCTGACAATGGCTCGTTAGGAACAGGAGGAGAACATCATCCTAACATGAGCAAAATTGAAGACCTTGTTCATTTTAGACAAGATGAGGGAAGAGATCCTGATAATGGTTCTTATGTGCCCCTACAGTCCATTAGGAACAAGAGGAGAACCTCATCCTAACGTGAGAAAAGTCGAAAGCCTCGTTCATTTTAGATGAGATGAGGAAAGAGGCCCTGACAATGGCCCTTATGTGCTCCTACAGTCCGTTAAAAATAGGAGGAGAACCTCATCCTAATGTGAGCAAAATTGAAGGCCTCATTCATTTTAAATGAGATGAGGGGAGAGGCTCTGACAACGATCCTTATTTGCTTTCACAGTCCATTAGGAATAGGAGGAGAACCTTGTCCTAACGTGAGCAAAATCAAAGGCCTCACTCATTTTAGATAAGATGAGAGGAGAGATCGTGACAACGATCCTTATATGTTCCTCAGCCTGTTAGGAATAGGAGGAGAACCTCATCCTAATGTGAGCAAAATCAAAGGTCTCGTTCATTTTAGACAAGATGAGGGGAGAGGCCCTGATAATGGCCCTTATGTGCCCTTACAGTCCATTAGAAATAGGAGAACCTCATCCTAATGTAAGTAAAATTGAAGGCCTCGTTCATTTTAGATGAGATGAGGGGAGAGGCTTTGACAACGGCCCTTATGTGCCCCTACAGTCCATTAAGAATAGGAGGAGAACCTCATCCTAACGTGAGCAAAGTCGAAGGCCTCATTTATTTTAGATGAAGTAAGAGAAGAGGCTCCGACAACGATCCTAATGTGCCTCTACAGCCTATTAGGAACAGGAGGAGAGCCTTATCCTAACATGAGCAAAAGTCGAAATCTCATAGATCAAAGACATGGAGAAGGAAGAAGCACAGTGGAGAATTCTTACACACATTTTCCTATGATAATCTAACTACGTCAAATGTGAAAGACAGAATCTTATCCTGGTTTGTAAGAGAGGTCCTAGTTCAACATCCACAATAAGCCCGACGTCTGCAATGAGCTCGACGTCCGCAATGAGTAACAAGTGCGGGAACCCGAGATAGGAGATAAGATCTTCTTCAATCTCGACTGAAGATAAGATCTCTCTCGAGCTTCAATTTCAATGTTAACATCAATAGGAGATAAGATCTCCTTCAACCTCGGCTGAAAATAAGATCTTCCTCGAGCTCCAACTCTTCAACAAGAGATAAGATCTCCTTCAACCTCAACTGAAGATAAGATCTTCCCCAAGCTTCAACCTCAACGGATGTAGAGTCTAAAAAAAACTTTGGCAGTCATCTTTTTGTACTTTCTACTTTCGAATTTCGAACTCGAAAGTGGAAAGACTATTGTTAGAGATAAATCCCACTTCCATCAAAGTCCAGTTTGATGTTTAGCCTAATGCAACTGATAATCACAGAAGAGCTTGGATCAAGATTCTCCCTCCAGCGGTCGAATTTCAACCGAACTTCTTTAGTAACCAAACTTCTCTAGCGACCGAACCCCTTTCAGACTCTCTCCAGTGGTCGAATCCCAATCGAACTTCTTCAAATAGTCAAACTTCTTCAGCCGTCGAATTCCTCTCGAACTCCTATGGTGGCCAGACTTTTTCTTCAATCGGATTTCTATAGGAGCCGAACTCCTTCCAGACTTTTTCTTCAGTTGAATTCCTCCAGAAGCCAAGCTCCTTCTGGACTTCTCCTTTAGTTAGATTTTTATAGGAGCAGAACTACTTCCGAACTTTTTCTTCAATCAAATTTTTCTAGGAACCAAACTCCTTCCGGACCTCTCCTTCAGTCGGATTCCTACAGGAGCCAAACTTCTTCCGAACTTCTCCTTCAGTCGGATTCCTACAGGAGCCAAACTCCTTTTAAACTTCTTCTTCAGTCAGATTCCTATAGGAGCCGAACTCCTTCTGAACTTCTTCTTCAGTTGGATTCTTTCAGAAGCCGAACTCCTTTCGAACTTCTCCTTCAATCAAATTTTTTTAGAAGCCGAACTCCTTTCGGACCTCTCCTTTAGTCAAATTTCTACAGGAGCCGAACTTCTTCCAGACCTCTCCTTTAGTCGAATTCCTACAGGAGATTTCTACAGGAGCCGAACTCCTTCCGGACCTCTCCTTTAGTCGAATTCCTACAGGAGCCAAACTTCTTCTGAACTTTTATTTCAGTCAGATTTCTATAGGAGCTGAACTCCTTCTGAACCTCTCCTTCAGTCGGATTCCTTCAGGAGCCAAACTTCTTTCGGACCTCTGCTTCAGTCAAACTTCATCTGGATTCCTTCAGTGGATTACTTTCAGATTTCAAGTAGTATTCCTTTCAGATGATTTTCTATAGCCATATTTTTTTTAGGAGTCCGAACTCTTCTGAAATTGATATGTCAAAGTTTTTCATCAATCAACACCTGCTTCCTTCGGCCTTCGACTATTAAATCTCAATGAACAGACGATCCTACTATCGGACGATTACGACTATCATTTATCAGAACAGTTATGACTATTATTATCAGTCTATTATGAGTGACACCTCTCTCCATAATAAATTCTACATGGCTCCGAGCGGCCCACGATCGAACGGTTACGACAGGCTCCATCTATAAAAGAAATCCTTCATATACATTTTCTCTAAGCTCTCTTCTTCTTTCCAAAATTCTGCTGAATTCTTGCCTAAGCACTCCATTTTTGTTGGCCAGAAGAGCTGATTTAATCGTCAGAGAATTTTGTCGGAGCCGCTATCACCGACTCTGGATGAAACTTTATTTTACAGGTCACCAGCGATAATCTTTTTTTCTCTAACTCCAGCTCGATCCGACGACAACCAGATTCTGCACCAATAAAGCCCAACCCCAGTACATCGAAAGCCAGCTATTGTTAGTTGTTGTAGACACCATCCAGTCCATGTACCTGTTCCATGACTCCCATCTCTACCTAGTGTCAAGTCTATGTTTAGGTTAAATTTCTTTTTCTCTAGACTCCTCAAACTCAACACTGTATGAGTTTGTGTTAAGCTTCAACTACTTGATACTAGGCTTAGCCAAGCCTGGCTAAAATCAAGGGGAGGATTATTATGCTTCCAGGCTTGCCTACCCTTAATGAAACAAGTCAAGTGGAGACCATTCTGGAACTATTGTCCATAATTAGACCTTCAATGATTGCCGATGTGTCAATTTGGAAGCTTGCTAAGAATGGTAGTTACCATTGAATCCTATTAAAAGTTCATTAACAATGGTGTCATTTTTTGGCCATTTAATAAAGCAGTTTGGAAAGTCACAGTATCGGAGAGAACAAAGGTGCTTCTTTGACTTAACACTAACAAATTGACGATACATGGGCGAGCTCCTTGCTGAGAAATAGTAGGCGATAAGCTCCAATTGCCCTTTGAGCAAACCTTGAATTGGTATTTAGTTGTTCATTAAGTGTCTTTTCAATAGAAGTATTTGGCTTTCTTGGAAGTTATGCCTCGAGTTTACAAGCTTGCCTTCAACCTTATAAGTTCTTTAATTGAACCTCTTGGAGATGCAAGTGTTTTCGAAAGCCACAAAGGAACGCATGGCTGGTCATTGCACTTTATTAGCAAATTTGGCTCGAGAGGAACTATCGAGTTTCTCTAAGAAATACTCAGATTCTTCACAAAAAACTCCATTCAATTCCTTTCAGCTTTAGGGCAATTTGTGCTTCGACGAAATTGTGCATAGCCATTGCTAATGAGTTATCTTCCCCCACTGATGTATTTCAACTCTAATTTAAGAATTATTTGTTGGGATATCAGCTATTCTGATGCCACTTTTTAAGAATCTAGTATCGATGAATTACGATAAAAAAAATAAAATAAAATAAAAAATATAATCAAGTACGTGAATCAGTCTAAAAGCTCGCCTCCATGGGATATACAAAGCTCTACTATGAAAGAAAAAAATAAGTACAAGAGGAGAACACCCACTCTCAATTCACTGTAGGTGGTGTGGTGCTCTCAAGTCTTGGGAGGCCACGGACAAAGCCAGGGTGAGGGCTCCGAAGAAGCTAGGATAGGTGTGGTCCTAGAGCTAGACAAGAGTTGTCATAGGATGGAGGCAGCATGTAGCTCTTTATGGGCTTGAGATTCAGGTATTGAGGACCTCAAGGGACTTGGTTGGTGCTTCGGAGATCTGAAAAATAAAATAAAGCAAGAAATCAAAGTCAGAGCTTGAAGGTTGCAGAAAAAAAATTTGTAGGTTAGCCGGCTTAGTCCAAAACTGGATCAGCTAAGTCTTAGAGCACAGGCAAAATAGAGAGTTGCACGTTCGGGACTGCTGGCATGGTACAGAACTGGGTTGACTCAGTTTCAAACTGAGCTGACCTAGTGAAACTTAGCCGACTCAGTGCTCAAACTGAGCTGGCTCAGTGCGCAGGCAGAGTTACACGAGGGTCTATTTTGGACGAGGGTCTGGGTTGATCCTAGGGGTCTTAAGTCTTGGTTCAAGAGATCTTCTTCAGTTTGCTGGATTAACATTTAGGTTCATGCAAGAGATCGGATCTATGGCTGTGGCTCTGAGCAGCCATAGAAATAATAATTGGTATTAGAGCTAGGTGATGCCTGGAACATTGTGGACAATAATTAGTATCAGAGCCTGATTTAGCATGAAAGAGGAAGAAGATTGGTTTTCAGCAGAGATCAGCAGTGAGATTCAGATCTAATAACTTTCTCCAGGCTTCGTGAGGAAAGAAGAGATCACAGGGCTACTATCCACCATTCCTAGTCAAGATATTTTTCAGATCTACCTATTTGCTATTATTTGATTTGGATTGATCATGGAGAACAACGGGTTGAAGGTAGAATTAGAGAAGTTTAATGAAAAGAAAAGTTTCATGATGTAGATGGTAAGGATGGAGGATCTGCTGGTTTAGATGAGGCTAGATTCGATCTTGGAGGATAGGCCGGGAGAGATGACAAATAAGGAGTGGGTGTCCTTGGAGAAAAGGGCATGTGCCATAATTAGGACTTGTTTGGCGGATGAGATTTTGTATGGTGTGTTGGAAGAGAGAACACCCAAGAAATTATGGTCGAGGTTACAACAGTTGTACATGGGAAAGAACATGTGCAACAAGTTGATGCTGAAGAAGCAACTGTATAGCCTTCGAATGCAGGAGGGCGAGGATGTTGCGGGGCATATTTAGCAGTTCGACCGGATGAACATGGACTTGCTCAATATAGGGGTGGATTTAGAAGAGAAGGACAAAAGTCTATTGTTGCTATGTTCGCTATCCGGGAGTTTCGATCCATTGGTGACAACTTTGCTGTATGGTAAGGAGACACTGGTGTACAAGAAGATTGTATCAGTGCTCAAGTCCAACGAGCAGCGAAAATGAATGACGAAGAGGAAGGTCTTCCAGGAGAGTCTTATGGTTTCAGAGAAGCACAAAAAAGAAAAAAAGAAGGACAAACAGAGGGGCAGCAAGGGATCCAAGAGATGCTTCAAGTGCAGAGAAGTAGGGCACTTTAAGCGGGAGTGTCCACTTTGGAAGAAGTACAAGGAAGGAGAAAGCTCAAATTCCATCAGTACAGTCGTTGAAAGTAAAGATTTGGATGAAATGTTGATGGTCTTGGAGGAGCCCGTAGGGTGCGGTGTATCTGAGAGGGTTTCGGATAGGTCTACGAAGTATAGAGGGTCCGAAGGAGCAACGATGATGTTCGAGGTACAGCGACAGGCCCAGTAGTGTAGCATTGGGTGGTTGGCCTCGGAGGACTCGAAGATAGAGTCGGCTTCTGCGGCATCAGGGGAACTTCAGCTCTAGGTGGAGCACCGGGCAGAGGTGGCTTCACGGATGGAGGAAGCTGCGACACGGGTTCAGAGTAAAGGGATGCAGAGGGAGGACCATTATTCCAGCACCAGTGCTGGGGCTGTACAGATTCAGATGGAGAGGTTTATGCAGGAAGACAGGCGTGGCTCTAAGGGGACAGTGTCAGATGGAGCATCAGGATATGCGGCGAATGCCAGTAAAGAAATGTTGCATGATCTTTAGGAAAGTTCAAGATAAGTGATGTAGCTGCCAAGCAGAAGGATACCTACAACTCCAAAGATGGTGCAGAGGAACAAGCCAAGAACTTCAGTGGTGGAGGCGGTCATTCCAAAGGTCTCAAAGAAAGCTCAGTAGCTGAAGAAGAATGGCAGTGACAAAGTGAGCATGAGGGGCTATCAGGACATGCAGAGATAGTGGAATCGTGCAAAAGGATGTTGCCAGATGTGTCAAGGCTTGGGCGCACCAAGATGAAGATTGTAGGTGGTGTGGTGCTCTCAAGCCTTGGGAGGCCACAGACGGAGCTAGGGTGAGGGCTCTAGGGAGGCTAGGATAGGTGTGGTCCTACGGCTAGGATAGAAGTTGTCCTAGGATGGAGGCGGCATGTAGCTCTTCATGGACTTGAGGTTTAGGTATTGAGGTCCTCAAAGGGCTTGGTTAGTGCTTTGAAGACCTGGGATACAAGGTGGAGCAAGAAACGAAAGTCGGAGCTTGAAGGCTATAGAAAAAGAATTTTCTATAGGTTAGCTGGCTCGGTCCAAAATTGGGTCGGCTAAGTCTCAGAGCACAGGCAAAATAGAGAGCTGTGCATTCGGGACTACTGGCATGGCATAAGATTAGGTTGACTCAGTTTCAGACTGAGCCAACCCAGTGAAACCTAGCCGACTCAGTGCTGAGATTGAGCCAGCTCAATGCGCGGGTAGAGTTACGTAAGGGTCAGTTTTGGGCTAGGGTTTGGGTTGATCCTACGGGTCTTAAGGTCTGGTTCAAGAGATCTTAAGAGGGCTAATTCATGTATGGGTTGGGTTAGCCTAGGAGAGTTTTTAAGCTAGGGTTTATTAGGATTCATATGGGAACTCTAGGATATATAAACCAGGATATTGTAACTTTTACAATAAAGTTGGAATACAATTGAGCTTTTCTCTCTAACTCTCTTCTCTCTTCTTTCTGGTTCCAACATCAAAAACCCTAGCTTCTCTCATCTTTCTTAGATCTTTTTTAATTTGCTAGATTAACATCCAGGTTCACGCAAGAAATTGGATCTACAGCTGTGACTCCGAGCAGCCGTAGGAACAACAATTGGTATCAGAGCTAGGTGATGCCTGGAACGTTATGGACAATACTCATCATACACAAATCTCTCTCAACTAGAAGTTACCCTCACAAAAGCTCTCTTAGAATCCCAAGAAGATGCTCAGAAGCTACAAAATGCTCTACTCTCACAGCCTTCTCACTGAATGCTATGCACTTGTTGCTTTTCTCTCTCGCGGGTTGCACGTACTCGGCGCTCTACCAAGCTCTTCTTGGCAGCTGTCTGAGCCTCTCACGCCACACGCGCCACCCTCCTGCTCCACAGCACCTCAGCCTTTTAAATAGGATGAGAATCTTCTTCTCAGTAGTTCACAGGAGTCCTAACATGACTCTTTCTCCTAATATAAGTCGAACATGATCTTGATGGAGTCTTGGAATATTTTTTAATCTTTAAATCATGATCGCAATCCTTATGGCTGCTAGATCTCGTGGTCCATGCGCAACTCGTGTGGATCCTTTGGATTAATCAGAATCTGAGTCCAAATAGAAAATCTCATTCTGTTCTGTTCATTTCCATTGAGCTAACTCAGTCAGGGGTCGAGCTTGATTGCATCTTGCCCAAACTCCTGCTTTTTGTCTGCTTGAGAGAGTCAGCTCGACCCCGTATCCGAGCCAGCTCGCCTGCTTGCTGATACTAATTCTCTTCTACTGTGGATTGAATTCGAGACATCAAATTCTAACAATCTCCATCTCAACTCGACATTCGGCCTCCATTTGATTTTGAGAGCTTGTGATCCATCTCGCCTCTATATCCTGGGGCATGCCTACTATCTCATGGATGGACAAACATGGGAGTCGAGCCAGGCCGCTCGATCCCACCACCATCATGAACTGTGTCCACTCTGACCAAAGATCTACTTAGGAAAGTCTCATGCGGCAATAGGAACTTCACTTTGTGATGTCGCCTCTCGTCCTCCCGAATCTGCCGTCTCGTGCCCAATCCACCTCTACCTGAAGCTCCACCTCATACTAGACTCCCTCTGGCTCCTGAAGCTCCACCTCACACTGGGCTCCCTACCAAATAGTAATGTCCTCTTATTTTTTTTTTTCTTCAATATCATCCTATCGCCATGTATGACCTCCAGAATTTCATTACCAGCTACCCACCTGTAGCTATTTGAATCTACTCTGCTCAGCGAGATAAGATTCCATTTGAAATTGGATATATATCAGACCTCCCCCAATCTTCTCACTACACCATCATGTATTCTCCAGCTGACCATCCTGATGCCTTTGATCCCACAGCTTGATCCATCCGACAGATAAGCAATGCCCTCATTGCTCTCTAGGGAGTCAAACTACTTCTTTCTGTAACAAACATGATATGTGCATGCAGAATCTAAAATTCACTACTCGAAAGAAGTAGATACCTCATTAGACATCTTCAGAACATCATTCTATGACTCGCTACTGGTCGTCGCTGCAGTAGCCCTCGTCCGATCCTTGAGTTGTGGGCAATTCTTGACTCGATGTTCCAATTTGTCATACCTATAGTATCTGATCTTGCTAGGATCTCTTGTCTTAGACCTAGATCATCCTCCTCATGATCCTCTGCCGCTTCATCTACTGCCTCTTGCTCCTCCAAAAATTGCCAAAGCTGAGCTATCGCCATCTGAGCTCGAAGCTGGGTTCTCCCTCCTAAGAACTTCATTCTGGAGTATCGCTGTAATGATCTCATCCATCTTAATGGTGCTTTTTTTCACTAGAAGAGTAGTCACCAAAGACTCATACAAAGAAAAAAGCAATGCTAGCAAGACCAACACCTTGGTCTTCTTCTTAACTTTTTCGCCAATGCCGAGAAGGTTGGTGAGGATCTTCTAAAAGTTGGATAGATACTCCCACACACTTTGACTTTCATCCATCTGCAGTCGGTAG